>JACSZP010007308.1:0-22369 GCA_016161895.1 Pinna nobilis | reverse complement strand
TGCATGCTTTACAAGCTAGGGGGAGCATTAAATGACAGCATACGCAAACAGTTCCAACAGAATCCCCAATGGGATTATGTGAGCCCAATAAGCAAGGTAAGGTTACCACAAAAACAGACCTGTAAGAAGAATTTTAATGTAATTTTATGGTTAAACGACTTACAAAATTAGGAATAGTCTGATTAATGTCAAGGCGTAAAAAAGGGTAAAGGTACAGTTGTATTTACTTTAGAAGGGAAATTTCAAGTTTAGATAATTGAAGTGGAACCTCATTTATCCGGACGCCTTCATCCCCAAGCAAATTGTCTAGGTAAATCAAGCATACGGATTACTGAAACAACATCTTTTTAATGACTGGTACAGATAAAAAATGCTGTTCCCAGGTAAATTTGTTCGGAAGATGAAGCATCCACATTATTGGCATCCAGATAAATGAGGCTCAACTGTATTCTAAAAATATTCTCAAAAGTTTGGGATCTACCACATGCCATGAAAGGATCGTCATCTTCAAGACAACACAGATGGTTTCATGTCTGGGATGCACAAAAGAAGATCTAGTTTTATTTTTGAATTACCTCCCTTTGAATAGGAAATTAACTATGTCCAAAGTATTTGTATGTTGACTTCAACATTTAAAGAACATTGTTCTGTGTAGACCCTCTCTCCTGAATTAATAATATAATACGTCCCGTCTTTCGATGGGTGTATAAAAATTGACATCTCCTTGTCAGGAGCCATTGGGGCATGTTTTGTACCATGCTGAGGTCTTGTTTGAACTAAACAGCGAGTTTGTTCCTTTGAATGTTTGTAATACTACTTCTGTATTTTAGTTAGGACATGATCACGTCATATAGTTAATGTATGTGTAATGATATTTAACTCCAACCCTTTTAACCCTACAGACCATATTAGAATGGACTAGACAGAAGCTAAGATCATACCATTTGAATACTTCGAGTTGAAAGGATTAAAAATGTCTCAGTAGTCCGGTGGCAGGGAACGATAAGCGTGCATTGCAGTCCGATCCCTACATTTTTTTTGCTGCTTCTGTACCTCTGGGATGTGCATTTTAAGAATCTTAATGATGCCACTCTGTCAGCCTTGGGCAATCCGCACAGTATGCAAATTAAGACCGCCATAATTGAAAATCTTGATTTTGCCAATATTTCAGTAACTGTGCATACTATCAATATAATAGTATCAATATAATTTTAGTGTCTATCTCAATATCATTTTTGAAGAGATCACACCAATATTTTGTGCTGAGTGGACATATTAAGGCCGCCATTACAGAAATCTTATTTTCGATAATATCTTAATATTTAATAACATTTGATAACAAACTGATTTTGGTGTCTAAACACATTTTTATGGGAAAAAGAGTCGGGCTCAACCAATTTAGTAGTGATAACACGGCCGCCATTACTGAAAATCTCGTTATAGTCAATACCTAAGTAATTATTTATGATATCAGAATGATTTTGGTGCCTATACACATGTTTATAGGGGTAAATAGTCAGCCCAACCATTTTGGCATTTCGGCGTCCGCCATTACCGAAAATCTCAATTTTGTCAATATGTTAGTAACTACTCATGACAGCAAATTATTTTGGTGTCTATACACATGTTTTTAGGGGTAAAGGGTCAGAAAACCACTTTAGTAGAGATCATACCAATACTCATCGCAAAGTTGGCAAATTAGACGTGCCAACTTTACTTGTCATTTCTGCTTTGATTTCATCCACAAATAAGTTATTTTTGATAGCCTTGTCACAGTTTGCGATCATTTGGTTGTACTTATTCTGACGGGGGCCTCCGTGGCCGAGTGGTTAGCGTATTCGATTTCGAATCGGAGGATCCGGGGTTCGATTCCCGCAGCGCCTCTCCACGGTTGACTGTCCCCGTCTTTCGGATGAGACAGTAAACACCGAGGTCCCTTGTCACAGTAGGTGTTGGCGCGTTAAAGGACCCTTCCTGCTCTACGGCCTGCAGTGCTGAGCATAGGCAAATTTGTTGCCCTTCACCGGCACACGGTGACGTCTCCATATGAGTGAAATATTCTTGAGCGGGACGTTAAACAACAATACAACCAACCAAGCCACAAATCATTTTACATTGCAAGTAAGCTGTATAGTATCTACACATTGCTTTCCAACAGGGAGTATCCAAACGATATCCATGCCTTATCTTTTCCAGAGCCCCCGAGGAGTAAAACTTATGTTCGGTTGCAAAGTTACGGGGATCAAGCATCTTTTGCATTTGTAACATTCCCATCTGAACTGGAACAGGATCTAACGCTGGAGGTTTTGAGTTGAAAGCCGACTTCTAAATGACTGTATGAATGGCGCCCGCTTTATGTTCCCTTTGAATGCCTCTTTAACCTCTGCCTATACTCTAGAGCATTTATCACATTTTATCTACCCATCCTTCATAATAAGACGTTTCTACGGACCTCATATGTTTGATGTCACTAATCTGTAGCAGGCAAACATGATGTTGTTGCATCTTCAACGATGTCGTTTTTCGCCCTGAGAAAATACACCCAATTTGTTAAGGACTTTGACATTGGTGCTTTTTCCAACCTCAAAGTACACCACAGTGTCACAGACTGAGAACACAGTTGTTACAACAAATGTCCATGTTCACTTGCAGTGGTCTCAGTATCTATAGTATTTGCTTCAGCACTTGGTCTTACCATTATAAGACTACAAGTCAGGTTCAACTTCGCATAGAAGTGGAGCAGGAGGACAAAACAATCTGAGTCCTCATCACATATGGTGTTGAGAATTTTGCACACCACTGAGCTGCTTTGACCACTATTGTTTGGTTATTAAATCTGCTTCTTTTGTGGCAAATCATTGTTTCATTTCTGTTGCAGACAATGTCATCCCGAAAAACTGAACTTTTATAGAGTAAGTACAGGTATTAACCAAATTATAGTGTAGCTGTAAGTGTTGCGAAAGAATCAACACCGTGAGTGATGGCTCAGATGGTTTTGTGATCCTGCTCCACTTCCACGGAGAGTTGAACCTTACTGCCAGCGGCTAATACCCTTTTCAAACTGTGCCACTACGGTTAATATATCGGAGTAAGAAAAAGCGCAATTGACGAATTCCTTTACAGTGGTGTAGAATTGCACAAACTGGATGTATAACTGCTGCCTGGCTGCCTGCTGCGGATTGGTGACATCGAACATGTCTGAGGTCTGGGCACAAAGGATGGGTTGAGAAAAGTGACTCAGGCTCCAGAGCTCTTTGAATCCCTCTTTAGGATATGGGAGTGTACATAAAGCAAGTACTCATTTAGACTGCCATTCGACTCTCGACTCACAAGCTCCAGTGTTAGATCATGTTTCAAGTTCAGATGGGAATGTGACAAATGCATAAGATGCTTGATCCCTGTAACACTGCAACTGTACGTTAGTGTTTCTCCTCCGGAGGTGCTGAACATGATAGGTCATGTTCTACAACAATGTATAGATGATATACAGCTCACTTGCCGTATGCAATGTTTTGTGGATGCCACGTAACAGCATACTGCCAGAACGTGTCCACACAACGGGTCGTCATAAGTGACAATTTGTTGAAAATGACGTGTTTGAAGATGGAGTCAAATTAGAAATGGCAAGTATAGTAGATACATTTTTATATATTAATAATTGCAGGCCTAATTTACATCTTTTGCGATGAGTATTGGTATGATCTCTACAAAAATAGTCAAGTCTGACTCTTTATCGCTAAAACATGTGTAAAGACACCACAATTATTTTGCTATCATGAGTAGTTACTTAAATATTGACAAAAATGAGATTTTCAGTAATGGCGGACGCCGAAATATGCCTACTCAGCACAAAATATTGGTGTGATCTCTACTACAATGATTGAGTCTGACTCTTTACGCCTAAAACATGTGTGTAGATACCAAAATCATTTTGATATCATTATTAGTTACCAAGATATTGACGAGAATGAGATTTTCTGTAATGGTGTTCTTATTATTCATACTCAGCACAAAATATTGGCGTGATCTCTACAAAATTCAATCGGATTTTTTTACCCCTCAAGATACTAAGATAGACATACATGTATATAGAATATATTGCACAGTTACTGTGATATTGGCAAAATCAAGATTTACAGTAATGGTGGTCTTAATTTGCATATTGTGCGGACTGCCTAACGATGACAGAGTGGTATCATTCAGATTCTTAAAGAGCATATCTCATAGGCACATAAACAGAAAAAAAGAAAAGAAAAAAACCATTGTACGGACCATTATGCACGGTTACCCAAATTTTTCGGGTTTGGCAACGGGACTACAGCAAACGTTTTGTTTTACTGTCTCATCTGAGGAACAGCAAACAGTTCATGCTATCACATGAACTAAAACCCTCACCAAGCCTATAACCATTCTGCTCACCAAATTTCTTACAAAAATAAGTAAGGGCTTCAGAAGTACTGTACCACTGTCCACTCAAGAGGCGGAGTTAATTAGATGCGGATCCTATTGAACGTAAAAGAGTTGCTGGACAATCTAATATCTCCATAGTTCAACCAAATTACAAGCATCTAGTTTTTTTTTATTTTTTGACCCTTTACACAACAATTCCTCATCGGAAACCTAAAAACAGACTCCTTTCCATTATACGTAACATCTTTGTATACAGGAATGGATATGGCAGATACAAATATTTAGGTTTAGGTAATGAAGAACTTTGTCTTGTGAGATACACTCTGATTCCAATAGCAAATACAACATTGAAGACAACATTATAATAGGATGCCTGAGTTTCTCATATACAATATTTTCGTATTTGGCAATCCAGTGGGTACAAATTGTGCCCCTTTGTTGGCTGACATCTTTCCAAATTGAAAGACACAGTCTCCTTTTAACAGCAAAGAAAGGATTTCGGTTCAATCTTACTTACAGATACATCGACCACGTCCTGTCAATTATTAATCAAGAGTTTCACACCTATCCAGGACAGATGTATCCTGTTGAACTCAAGATCAATGACTTCAACGACCAGGACATCTGTCTCTTACTTAGACTTAGTCTTATCCATTTGGAAGGCCGCTGAACTTCAAACCCCTTTGAAGCAAACTAGATTTCTATTTCAGTATCAAAAACGTCTCGTTTCTGACTAGCAATATCATGTAAAGCCCATAACAGAGTTCAACATTTTAAAAACTTGAAACGACGCGATTACACCGCAATATTATTAATAATTTCTGAAACTGGCGTAAAATTAAAATTGTTAAAAAATCAAATTCTTAATAAACATGACAAATTGAAGAATGATAACGGTATCGACGTGGAAAACAAATACAAATCCCTAATGGGATGGGACCAGGTGTTCGGAATGAGTCAGCATCCCTGAATGACGTGCCGAACGTGCCCTTTCTTTTTTACCCAGAGCCAAGGAGAGCTGTCGAGGCTCCGTCGTTACAGTCTTTGACTTCTGGTTGTGCGACTGTAGGTTCGAATCCACTGGGCAGAAGTTACTATTCTTTGGGACGGGACAGTAGAATCAGAGGTCCCGTGTCGCAGTAGATGTCGGCGCGCTGGAAAAACCTCTCACTAACGAGTAAAGGCCAAAATTCATTCCACGGAAATCCTGAGAGATCTATATAAAATGTCAAGTTCAGTTGAATAGGCCATGTGCTTACAATAATATAATAATAACAACCATCAAGAAATTGGCTTTTCCTTATACTGACTTTCATATTTATATACGTTTTCCTTCCTTTTTGTAGGAATCATTGGTTTTACATATCAGACAGCGGCACATCGTTCTATTCTTTGTTGAGCTCGATTCTTTGAGACAAGGATAACAGATTCAACTTTAATGAAATCCATTTTATCAATGCGAGTCAGAAGAGCTCAGTCTTCACACGGACGAGAACAATAAAGTATGATAACAAAGGCATTGGGTTTTCAAAGACAACAAATACAATTTATCAACGCACTATATTAATCGTGAGTTTCTTTTCAACAACAACAGGAAAGACAAAACAACAACAGGGTTTAATAGTTCAACTGTCAATAAAACCCGATTTGCTGTTTCATTTTGTGAAAGCTTTTCTAATAATGGCACGTTATTTGAAATCATCTGTCTTCATTTTCAATTACAATTTTATTGATAGTCATGAATTTTTCATGCCTCAACGATGGTCTGTATCGTTTATCTTCTTTTCCTTATTTGACTTGCTATTCCTTGTTTACCGTCAATCAAATCTGAATTAATTATCCGCTCAAATATGCAAAGTGAGGACTTTATCCTTGGTCTGGACAATGTTAATTATATCCATAGAAACAATAAAACCGAGAATTAGATGTTGACCTTGCCTGTCAGTTTATAAATTGAGCAGGAAGCTGTCACGAAGATGAAAGCTCAATTTATTTACTTGTCTTATATAAAAAAAAGAAATGAACTTAAGCCAATTCTAGTGACAAATCTGGTTTAACATGTATAATGTATTACATGTGACTGTGTCATTTGATTAGTTTGAATAGTTTAAAACTGCGCAAATTACACGCTAGACATGTGCGTAATTTTGTGTTAACCGCAAATATTTCTTCATTTTTCTTCTATTCATCATCATCGTCCTCCTCATCGTCATCGTTATCATCATCATCATCATCATCATCATCATCATTATCATCATCATCATCATCTTATTCTTCATCTCCTTCTTCTTCTCTTTATTCTACCTTTTCAACAACATCATCATCATCATCATCATCATCATCATCATCATCATCATCATCATATTAGCGTTCTTATGCTCGACAGGGGCCTCCGTGGCCGAATAGTTAAAGCATCGCGCTTTAAACCACTCAGTCTCTCACCTCTTGTCAGCGCGGGTTCGAGCCTCGGTGATACCAAAACTGATTATGTGAGTTTGCCAGTTTACATGCGGATGACCGGTGGTTTCTCCCCGGGTAAATTTGAAACTGGGCTCTCTCCTCCATCAATAAAAACTGGCCGCCACCATATGACTGAAAGATTGTCGAGTGTGGTGTAAAGCAAAAATAATGATAAAGAAATCCCATTATGTTCGACGTAGAATTTTTACTGGAACATTACTGTGCATATTATTCAGTTTTGACAAAGTTGCACCGAACATTTCTTTTTATTGTTATCAACGTAACCTGACAGAAATATACAGAAACATAAACATTGAGCATCATTTATTTTCGAAGCAAAATATTATTCAAGATTCATTTTATCATTTACATTCATTTGTCGTGATAAAACTTCGCTTAATATCATTGATAGGCAAAGCATTCTCATTGAAATAAAACATATGTTAAAGAAAACATCTTTCAAGAGCTATGATACTCTCAGACTGGTGACTTGCAGCTGTAGTCCTTGATATTTACATGTAGCTCTAGATGAAAAATGGCGTCTAAGAAAACAACAATTGAACCTGTTATGAAGAAATATATTGTTGAAACGATTGAGTTGGCTGATCCTCCATAACTCGACTGTTTGTTTTCCATAGATTTACAAACTGATGTAGAGCTGGTCAGTTCTTTGTCGTCAATTAACACTATGCATCAACTTGAGTTAGGACTATTAAGGGAGGGGAAGACTGTTTGAATTTCAATATTTCATTTCTGATACATTCGATATTCTGGCAGCCATTCGGCTATCGCCCAAATGTACCCGGCAATAGACCACCTGCTTTCCGCAAGTCAACTGACAGACATTCCCACTTTGTCAAATAAACTAGCTGGCTTTACAGATGTTCAAACCTGCTTTAACTAGAGGCGCGATGTTAAATGGTGAACAGGGCGATTCTATTATATTTGGTCACAAAGGTTTTGAAAGAGAAAATGGGATTAATTTGAAAATGAGCGATATGAAAATACTTGGGAGGCAAACTCTGGACTAAAATATGATTTAGTAACCAATGCACAGGGTAATTCATTTTTGTCTCAAACAGGGTTTAAAAAATAATTGGGTTAAAGTTGGAATAAATAATTTAGCAAGGGAATAAAAAACATTTCAAATCTAGCAGGGTTTTGATATATCAGGATTCAACAAAGAGTGGACCACTTTCTAAAAGTACATATGTACCATTATTTCTATATATACATGTACATGTATAATCTTGGCATGATTATCACAAAGGGCACCAAATTACTTTTCGTGTTTATCAAAATCATCCCAGCGTTTGTAGATCGATAGGGTTTTACAGAAATTCTACTTGTGCTAATTTACGATGCGATTTTTCAACATTTTTAGGTTTTGAATTACATTTGTATATCCAATTTCATGTAAGCAATCTAATACTTTTCGACACCGAAAAGTACATCGACCGAAGACGATGACATTTCTCTTTCCAATTAACTTTTTTTGTGGAATGTTTTTTCGTCTCTTCGAAAAAAAAAACCAATTTAAGGTTTGTCATAGTAAAGCTATAAATGTGAAAACTTGCAACACATTGAAATATGTCTTGTTGACTGATACCAATAGATGCTATATGCCGGGAAACAGAAAATCCATGCAGCCATGAACGATTTGTTGAAAATCTTATATCGAATATTTTAAAGTTAAAAATAAAAATGCTACATTAGAATTCAGATTCTAAATAGATGTACATGAAATAACTGTGAGGTAGTTACACTTGGAAATCTGAGTTGGCAATATTGTCGTCATGTTATGTGAGCCTTTCCGAAAACCCAGGAAGCTACATTCAGAGTATCGATAAAAATATCGAAAATTTGGGAGAATCAGGAGATAACTTGGGAAGAAAAATTCTATCAAATTTCCTTATGACAATGAATTTCATTAGTTTCTCATTTAAAGATCAAACGTATTGGTTACCTTCGCGCACTTTTTGTTAAAAAGATCTACTGTTAATGAACTATGTAAAATGAGTCTATAGCAGATAGGAAATTAAATACTATTATTAGCAATTAATTAATGTTTTTTTTTTGGTGGTGTCAAAGCATGACTTTACTTACGTCTCTGTGGCAATAACTGGATATTATTGAATACGCCAAATAGACATTGATTTCTCTTAAGCATCTTCATCATCATCATCATCGTCGTCATAATCATCACCATCAAGGTGATGATGATGATGATGATGATGATGATCAACATCATCATCCAAAGACAAACGAACAAAAGAAAAACGACCGCAATAAATTACGATTCTTTATTAGTTTTAGGCCTACAGGCCATTTCTGTGTGTACCTGTGCTTGTGACGGAGAAAAAATTTGGATATTTTGGTTGGTTTTCTTATTTCTTACAAAATTTCATGACGTAGTATTTAGTTCTGTGTCATGCAATATATGGCAGAATGGATTGTGAACACATGCATTTTTACTCGGTTTTTAGTGTGATATAGCCAAGGGTCCATGTTACTCTAGTTTTGGTTCTACATGTTGTGTGGATCGCTGTTTGGAATGTTCTTCCTTTTTCTTTTGGCTATGGTTTTGTCTGTTCGTAGATTTTTGAATTTTGAATATCCCATTTGTATATTCAAATATCCTGTTTTATAATGATAATTTTTTTTCGTACTCTAAACAATTTTTTTTATCTTTTAAATTTCAACTTCAACACTAAGAAATTGAGATACTGTCTGTAGTTGGGTAATTTCGTTTCTGATTAGAGCTTTCTGAAATCTAAATGCTAATTCGGAGATTTCGGGATTCTTCCATAAATTGTTGAAATATAGGGCCCGTTTTTATTTTGCTTCGTTATGTTCTTTCTTGAAGTATAGTTGACTTTGTCGAGTCAGTTTGCATGTAAGTGTCGGAATCTTTGCATCTTTTCAACTTGGTACTAGTATACATTATACAGTAGCAATTACGCCTTAGAGTTTGACCATTTTAGAGAAACTTGGTTATTTGCTGTCCTTTGTCCGATTAATTATACATAACTCGTGTAGCGATTGTAATTTCATGCCCCCTTCTGGTTCTATGGTAATTATTTTCCAATCATGTTTATTGGCAGAAACCGTAAATATAAAAAGAAAGAAAAACGAACAGTGATCGATCTCATAATTGCTACAAAATTTGTAAAATAAGGAGGTGGGCAAACACGGGCCCCTGGATACGCCAGAGGTGGTATCAGGTGCCTAGGAGGAGTAAGCATCCCCTGTTGACCGGTAAACGCTACACGGAGTAATCCGTCGTCAAAATCAGTACGTAAAAGACGGTCTACCGAGGTCCCGTGTCATAATAGGTGTGGGTACCTTTAAGAACTCTCCCTGCTCTACGTTCATTGATGATGGACGGATGCAAAATGTGTCGTCCTTCTGTTCATCGGCACACGGTGACGTCTCCGTATGAATGAGATTTTGAGCGAGACGTTAAAAAACAATACAGACAACCAACCTAAATTATATCTATCACTAGATGTTATATATCACTACAGTGCCATGAATTTAATTAAGATATGGGATAGAAATATCCTTCGGTTGATAAATTATTCATTTTCTTAACACATACAGTGCAAAAAAGAGGGATGCTAAAGATTACCATGAGCAACGGTAATTTATGATTTAATTAATGGCTTTTCATGTATAAATGAACTAAAATAGTCATTACATCCTCGATCACTTACGGTTTAACGAAGCTTTGCTGCGTAATTTTATTCATATGTACAACTTAAGAACCGCGGACTTTTCTCACGTGGTAGGTGTCTTCACGTTAAAGAACCATTCCTGCTCTATGATCATAAGTTCCGTCCATAGTCAAACGGTGACGTCTCCATATATTGAAAGATTCTTGAGTGGGATGTTTAAAAACAATACAACCAACCCACCAACAAAACCGAAACAAAATACTATTAACTCTTGATTGCCCATCGGCCCAGTCAGCTGGTTATCAGCAAATTGCTTTGTTTCACCAATATGAAGAAAACAACAAGAACAACCCTGGTAGCCAAAATAATATGATTTTAATACTAGAGGCTATTTCCAATTCGGCCTTTCCTACTGGCCTTCAATATTTCACCAAACCACAGAGGTTAATCTGGATAGCATTGTGACGAATGTGGCCTGTTAAACGGATATCCTGATTCCGGATATCCAGTCGTATTCCGTTGGAATTGACAGGCTTCTCTACGTAATTATGCAGAGACCGATATTTTCTGCTAAAATGCATTCTTTAGGACTCTGTGCTCGTTAAATTTTATTTTTACTACCATTACATAGAAAAGAACCTAATTTTTGTTCTGTTAACCACCAGTGTAGATCTACTTCTTGTCCTTAATCCTAAATGAGAGAGAGGTTCTGTATTAAGAGACTTTAAGAGCGTTCAAATGATAAATGTTGGTACTTGGTTACTCTTAATTATTTTATTCAGCCGTACAAAATGTCATGGTTCAATATGTAAGAATTTGCCACTAATCATGCGTACTTTTGTTTAAATAAACAAAAGAGAGGGCATGGTTTGTCGATACGTTTATACTCCTTATTGCTGAAGTTATGTAGCTCGTAATTTGTTTGGTATTTAAAATACATTTCAAGTCTTCGGGATGCAAAAGTGAAAGGAGAAAAATAAACAAAAGATAAAAGGGGAAACCGAGAAAATAAACAAAATGCTCGTTTTGGGGGTTTTTAGTACATTAGACAGATTTGTATAAAATCAACATGTTTGAAAACTCAAGATATCTTAGATATTTAATTGAACATAGATCTTCAATAAAATAGCAAATCCACTTTATAACAAAAGGGGATGACATCAGGGTTAAAAAATGTCATCTTATTTATGTAGCAACATTCCACCATTACTTGCAAATATTGTTTATGTCTCCTAACTAATTTGATACGCAAGAATTTGTTCTGCTTATGCACAATTTTTACTTCGAGACTGGTTACACAAAGGCAGGTTGATGTTACTGGGGTTCCAAGAGACTTGTTTAAAAGCAGATATTTTGCGAATTTTATGGTCATAATAGTCTTCTAGTTTGGCAATACAACAAATGCTGACTGACGTATTCTATGTCAATTGTTAGGCCCTTTTTCCCCAAACTGATTTTGACTACCCGTCACTTTTTTCTTACCGATCAACATAAAGTGCTTACGGCGAGTTTGATCGATCGGCAGGGGCTGCTTTCTCCTCCTATGCACCTGATCCCACCTGTGGTATAGACAGGGATCCGTGTTTGTCTAAGTCTGTATTCATATTCCCTATATGAGTAATGAGATTGATAGCTGTTTCTTATCATTGCCTTTTCTCTATTTCGGCCAATGATTTGTAGAACGATATTAGCGTTTTGGGATAATTAAAAATACTTCGTTTGCTTGTAGTGAAATTTTCTTGGTAAATGACTATAAACATCGTGACTAGGCAGTGAAATAATTAGATTTACACTTCATCACATTTTGTTTCCTGATATCTGAAGTCGTTTCCCATACATTTACATACCGACTGCGATTTTCTTCATTACAAGTATATGCAGCAAGTGTATTTAATTTTCGATGAAAGGCAATGCGTCACATGACCTGCACCGAATGCAAATCGTTTTTCTTTTGGCGGATGAATACATGAATTTTATGGATATGTTTTGAAAGACGTTTCTTTGGACAAAGTCTCCGTAATATCAACAAACGAATAATTCATACAAAATCAAAGATTTATAGTATTTTTTAACCTAAAATAATACATAATGACAACACAAAATAAACCAATATCACCAATAAAAGTCATAAATACGAGACTAATTGACAGTACATCGGTCTGCAGTAACACATCAAAGGACATGCTACGATCATATTATGTCTTTACTGTCATCTGTTGTATGATTTCTTCATCACGTCGGACTATATGTATTTATAAATCGGAATACTTACAAAACAGATCAGGACAATGCTTACATGACCATATAGAAGTCCGATTAGGCCAGCGTTCGGTGTCACAACAGATTAGCTGCTGAACCAATATTTCAAATACAACGATTACTTTCAATTTTCAATAACTAAAATGATTTTCATCCTTATCTTAAGTCACAGAAAAGTCGTAGAAAAATCTTGCGAAACACAAAAAATAACAGTAAAAGATGTCCATACAACTCATGTATGAATGTTTTATAGAGAATACATGAATGTTGTGTACTTAAAGCTGGACTGGAAAGATTAAAAATCTTTTCAGCTTCCTTTAAAATCTGCTTAATAAATACAAGCCATTTTACAGTTTTACTTATTTTCAATTCAGGACAGTTTTTATTATTTCATCGAGTAAAGAAGAAGACGCTCGTGTCGTCAGAGATCGAATCAAACATGGCGTAATTGTCCTCAAACCGTTCGTTCTACGTACGAGCTTGCCTTACAAAATTGTACAAACTGCACAGCATTCGTATGTTTTTGTTGTTGTGATTCTTTAATTTTTCCATTTTCTATTTTAAATATACCAAGAGAAGGTTTTGTTATGGTGGTCAAAAATACATTTCTTTTTACTTCCGTCGGTCAATTTCACACTTTCTTTTATCACAAGCGATACGATTTCAGTGGGGTATACCACAATAATCCTATTCCTGATATTCCTGAGTGCCAATGTCTTTTCTTACCCCCCTGTGGCCTTTTCATTATTTAACTTTCACTTTATGCCATGACACGCGCCTTTTATAAGCTACTCACAAGGGGACGTTGTTGAACTCCTGATATCTTCACTACGGAAATTTGAAGATCGAAACGTGGATCTGTGATGAATGGCACTCAGGAGCACGGCTATTTACAATAACCCCTCTTAGCCAACCAGACCTAGAATGAACTCATGACTCTTTTTTTAAAAATATATTTTCATTTTACTGGATGTTTTCATAGAACCATGCAAATAATTTGGCATGCTAACACGGAACACTGCCTCCTTCTCGAAGCCTTCTTCAGTCCCGTTTGGAATTGTCTGTTTCCATTTTGATGATTTTCATTTGGAATTCTGTTTTTCGTTTTGTTGATTTTTACTTAGAATTCTCAGTTTTTCGTTTCGTGGATTTTTGCCTACAATTCTCTGTTTTTCGTTTTGATGGTATTGTTGTCATCACCAGTGTATAATACTTATTTGGTATGAGGGCTCATTCTGTAGTTACTTTTGACTAGTTTCCTTTAGAATTTGCTAAATTGTTTCATTACTGACTGATAATCATTTTTGGCCTCTACTTATAGTACCTATTGCATGGTGTAAGATAATGAGAAAAATCATTATATATGATTGTTACATAAAAAAAAAAACAAAAAAAAAAAACAAAAAAACAACGGACATCAAGAAATAAAGGATAAATAATTCAAACCCTTTTTAAGAATCGATTTCCACAATGTCTTGGAAATGTAATGTAAAATGATCATGGTCATATTTCATATTTAGGCGAGTATTAATTCTGTTGGCTAATAAAACATCAGTTGATTAATTTTCGGCTAAAAACTAGGAGTTATTCTAAACAGGCCTCCAGTTGCTAATATCTACAGACAAAACAATGGGCAAAACAAAAAAGAGACAAAAACAAAAACAGCAAATCCACACAACAAGACGTGTAAAACCAGAAATAGAGTAACACGAACCCCACCAAAGATCGGGGTGAGTTCAGGTGCCCCGGAAGAGTAAGCAATTCCTGCTCCTCGTGCGGCACCATTCGTGTCACATATTTTGGAATACGGGAATAAGTCAGAATCGGTGATGTTATAAGCGAGGACAAGGGTGGGATTAGGTATGTGACGAGGAAAACAAATCCATCATCATCTGTTTTACAGATGTGCTATATCGATTTACCAGTACATGATGGCGACCATAAAACCTTCGAAGTGGTGACTTCAATTTAACCATTAGGAACCCTTGGTTAAGTGACTTCTTTGTTCTAAGTTCAAAAGGACAGACGAATATATCTGCATCTAACTTATTTATCATTATTTCTATTTATTTATCTTAGAATGTTTAGAAATGAAATACCTAAGCACATAATTATACTATCAACAGACATTGTGACGTAATGGATCTGAATTACAATTACAATTTATTTTGGGAACAAAGAAAATCAAATGCCTATGTCTATTCAGGTGCATTCGAATAGTCGACCGCAAAGCTGGGACGCTATCAAGAATGACACGGTTCTTTACAATGTTAATTTACAGAATTAATTTATATTAAAATACACTTGAGATCAGTCATTGCGTGCTTCTAAGTCAGGAAAAGTCTTTGATCATCTTCTGCGGTCACGACGAACATCATGTAACGAAACAATAATACAAAAGACAGCAAAAACTCGAATGACATATATAGAAACGTGCTAATATATAACGCATTTTTTATGACTGATGTTTTTGCCTGAAAGTGCACCAAACAAGATACAGAGAAGCGAGAGACCTAACATAAAAATTGGATAAATCATAGTCAAGGGAACTGACAAAAGTGAAAGACTATAATGAAGGATAGACCTTTGTAGAAGTTTGATTAATACTTTTGATCAACGTTTCAGTCTATTGTCCTCAACATAGCAATTTTTACAAACGGAGATACCGCCTTGGCCTACTGGTCAGCGTGTTCAAGATCTCGGGTTCGATTCCAAGCTGTGATTGGCTGTTCCTGTCTCGGATGCGACAGAAAAACCGAGGAACCGCTTCACAGTGGGTTTCGGCACGTTTAGAAACCTTGCTCTACGGCAATAAGTGCCCATCAAAGGCAAAATTTGTCGCTCTTCACTGGTACAAGGTGACGTCTCCATGTAAGTGAAAGACACTTGAGTGGGACAATGGACAATACAGCCAACCAACCATCAACAGATGGATATCATTCTTGTCAATCCAACAGACGTATGGTTTCAAGATAAACATTTGAATTGTATTGTCAAATTAAATTCTATTTTGGACGAATTATTATTTTGGTCCAGGTAAATATACACAAGGAGAGTCGAAGTAATCTAATTGACAAGTTGAATTACAGAGGAAATGTCATTCATGCATCTACATTTCATTAAATTGGAATTAAAAAAGACTTTTTAATTATTCTTTGAAGTCATCTAGCAAGAATGGTATTTTTGTAATCATGATAGGTGCTTCTCGGCATTCTTAGCAAGGGTCATCAGAGGTGAACTATGTAGAAAAAACCGCGAAATCACAGTGCACATAAATTATTTACTTTTGAATTCAGAATTAAAATACATATGTTGTTTTTGAGTGTTGATGTGTTATTTGTTCTGGAGACGACATGACGATCCCGGTGTCCATCAAGTACGGTAAGATCTCTACTGCACTTACTTAAAAAGGACGGGCACCTAGTAAACATGAGATAAATTGCAAACCTGGTGAATATGGTTTGGTTGTTTTATTACTGTTTAACGTCCGGTTCAAGAATCTTTCACTTATGTGGATACGCAACCGTATGGAGGGCGACAAATTTAGCCTATGCCCGGCATTTTTGGCTATTCATCAGGGGGGAGTCTCAAACGTGACGATTCCTAATGTGATACGAGACATCGGTTTCCACCGTCTCATCCGCAGTAGGGCGCAGACTTGAACCCACCACTATAGGATTAGACGGCAAACATGCTTATCACTAAGCCTTGGTGAATATGAAGTACATAATTCTTTACAAAATTGGAAATTTGATTTATCAGAGTACATGTATACGATATTTATTTGAAATCTACTACACGCGATTTGTGACAAAATCGTAGAATACACATATTTTTAGAGTCTATAGCATATTGGACCATGACATTTTGTGCAACTAACTAACTAAAACAAATAATAGTACATGTATTCAAGTATCAACAGTTATGAATAGACGCTTTTAAAATTTGCTCTAATTTGGAATCTCTCTCTTTCTCTCTCTGTTCATTAAAAACGGCCATTGCGTGCAAATGACCATGAATGTAATTGAAATAGATTGGCCGTGTCAAGTGATGCTTATTATTGCGAAGAATTATGTCATGGACTGTGTCTATATTTTCTTCAATCAAAAGTTAAGATTGTCTATTATTTAAGTATATCCAATGTTAACACTTAAGTACTCAAATTTATCATTAAAGCCTCATTTTTTATTCCAAAACACGCATTTTTTCTGAAATAAGAATTCAGAGCATGAGGATATTGGAGAATAAAAGTGCAGAAGAAAATATGACAATTTAGGAATGAAAATGGAAGGACACCAGGTCTCCGGGAGAAGTAAGGAATTGTCAAATTTTCTCATGCACAACACACATAAAGAAAAATGTTTTTTCATTTGACTGTGACCGCCAAATATGCTTACTACTTCCGGAAACTTGATACCTACGCTGAATTTTCGAGGATCCGCCTTTATTGTCTCATTGACAAATTGTAACTTTTTGCCTGTCATTTTCTATATTCATCATATATTAGATCACAATGGTTATTGCTTGCTTTGTTCGCCTTCTGATCTTGAGGTCTTGGTTTTGAATCCGCACCTTACTGCGACTTGCTTTTCCTGTCTTTCGGATAAGACAGTAAAAACCGAGATCCTTTGTCACATTGGGCGTCAGCACGATAAAGTACCCTCCCTGCTTAATGACCCAGAATGCCGAGCATAGGACAAATTTTCAGCCCTTCACCGGCATATGGTGACGTCTCCCTATAAGTGAAAGATTCTTGAGTGAGTTATTCAACAATGATATAAGCAACCAACTGCAAGGTTAGATCACGTGACAAAGATCGTAAAACGCTAATCAGGGCCACAATGAAGGTCATATTGGTGCTGTATACATAAAAGAAGAGAAGTTATCATGTAAGGGCCTACATCATCGTCAGGGCCTGATGTGTGTTCGGATATCCCAGTGGTACTAATTACGGTATCACTTACCAATGAGCATTTATTGTACGTGTCCCGATCGACTTGGTTGAGATCAATGACCTTGGTCACTAGGGTATACTAGCCTACTCTACATCCGCAAACATGAAATAACTAGATAATAATCGACATTTTTTCAGAGTTTTGTGAGGCTGACTACATTCAAGCTTTGTTTTGAATTCGCGGGTTTGATATAATTGTGGCTTTCTGAGGCATTGTGTACCTGAATTTAATTTCAATATATGATGAAATGAATCCTTTCAACACGAAGAATCAAAATGACATGTTCTTTTCTATTGTTTAGACCGGTCCATTTCGGTCTGTGGGTTGAAAGGGCGAACAATACTTTGTACATAATACATAAACCTCAATACCATCAGAGTTACTTGGAGTAAAATGAACTGAATTAATGAAGTATGCAATATGCTAGCGTTTATCAGTGTTATCGCACGTCCTTTAGAAATTTTATTAATTAATCGTGGAAGCATTCAAATAAGTTAAGAAAATGTCAAGTTCTGACGCATTTGGACAAACAATTACTGATGTACTGTAGGAAAAATTTAGATTACTTGCGATATTTTATATAAAAAAGACATGTATATGAAGACACCAATCGGGCATTCAAAATTCAAAAATCGACAAATATACATAACCATGGCCAAAATAAAAAGAGACAGCAAGACAAACATCAATCCAAACAATATACATGTATATAACTAGAAATATAGTCACACGAATTCAATTAAAATCGGAGCTGAGTTCAGGTGCTCCGGAAAGAAAAGCGGAAAAAAAATTCTAGCTCCACTCAGGGGAGAAATGCTTGACATAATTAATAGATGAATTTGATCATTTATAACTCTTCAAATACGTGTAGCTGATTACTTAATCAAGTCGACATCAAATGTTGGAAGCATCCATTCTCAACCTTGTATGCTGTGGACTGAATTTGTATTTCTTTTCAGAATAAAATGACTTACTACATTGATATAAAAGTGAGACTGAAACCCATTCATCCCTATTGAAATGTCGAGATTCGAATTTCATTTTCGGATTCCATTAAACTTTCACTGCCGACTCCTGGCCTATGTGACCGGTTAAGAAGGGAATTTTACTCCTCCTTGGCACCTGATCCTACCTCTGAACCATCAGAGGTTTGTGTTTGCTTAAACACATGTGGACGAATGAAAAAAACCCATATATCTGCTATTTCAATCCCTTTAAGTTGAAATATAAATAGCAAAACAGATTGAAAAGCAAATGGACAATGAATGACCTTTATTGCATATCAACAACAAGTTCAGGCACCCTGTTTTTTGAGATTTTGTGTAAATGTAACGTTTCATCCACTTCCTATTCATTTCTACGGCAAAATCATTAAACAATAGAAAGTTCCCCTTTACAGGATGCTGGATACTATTTTTGAGCATGAACATATATAGTTACTACCTTGTGGTAGTTAGATCAAGAGCATATGAGTTTTTATCCGAAATCGACATTTATTCGAGCGTTCCATGGAACATTTGCGACATGTATGGCATGCCAACATGGATGCTGACTCATTCCGCACCCCTGGTCTGATTCATTTGCATTTGTTTTCCATGTTAAGATCGTCATTATTCTAGACTTGTCTTATATTATTATCTCGTAGTTTCAAATATCATTTAGTATTTCTTCATTTTTACGTCTATTTATTTGTCCCAGTGATTTGCATTGATATTTACTTCGAGTAATAGGTAAATAGAGTCTTCTAGATTTTTACACCCAGAATTTGATTCTCTTAATTGTTTGTATTGTTGCCTTTTTGGCATATTCTCCGCACTTAAGGCCGTAGATCAGGGAGGGTTCATTAACGTGCCGACACCTACTGTGATACGGGACCTCGGTTTTTACTGTCTCATGCGAAAAATGTGGCACGGATTCGAACCCAGGACCTCTCGATCAGAAACTCTATAACACATTAACCACCAGGCCAGGGCGTTCCCCGTAATTTGGTCTTATCCTATAGATATCATAGTTTTAGCTTCTTTCCTGCCCAAGATTCCTGTAGTATGTATTATTTGGACACGAGAACTCTTAAAATTGCTTTAATTTAATTTTCTTGAGTTTCCTTAGCCTCCACTTAATTAATGAACATGAACAGAGTAGAATAATGAAAAGTGTAGGTATGGAGACAAAGTGCTAAAATATTTATTTGGACACATGATTTATCTTCAAGTCAACAACACCGTTGGGAAATCACATAGATAAAGGAAAAAGACACAGGGAAAATAGCCAAGAAACTCAATATGGGACAGTATAAAATTCTGGAAAAATATTTGACAAACGCAGGCGTCCGAAAACCTAGAACTAGATTCAGATGCCATGGAGAAATAAACATCCTCTGTTGATCAGTCACATCCGTTTTGAGTTCACATAAAATTTCAATGAACCAAACAAGAGCAAAATGAACCCTTACCACAAGCTGTAAGTGACGATTCACCATTCCCTGAATTCAATAAGTGAATCAGCATTTCATTTAGTTCAACGTTGTAATTGAACTAATCTTTGTACCACGTAATATCCTACGCCGTTTGTACGCACTGTTTCTGTTAGTGATGAAATGACGGTAGAGGACGACATCCCGCGCTAATATCATTTCAGAATCAAGATTACAGAGTTAAGTTCCTTCGATATGCTAGTCCCGCACAAACATTATTGGGTGTCACGTGGTACATGGATTAGTTTCATTGCAAAAATGTTATTATACGGACATCAGAATGGTAATTATGAATTCTGATATCCTTGTGACACCAACAAGTAGTTTTCCTCTGTATATCAAACGATCAATTTCAGAATATTCTGGCATATCATACAATTACATAATAATTTCATGTGATTGCCACTTTGATATTTCCGTCAATATTGCTCTCAGTGGGAAGTGTTTTGAATCATTCATCCATCACTGTCCTTATCCCAGACTTCTATAAAACGGATCAATACAGGCATACGTCATATCCGGTTGACCTGGTTCCAACCCTTAATTTCGGTTGGTGTAATCAGATTTGTTATACGATGGATCCCATCCCTGTTATATTAAAATCCCGCTTAATTTGAAATTATTTTCCGGTCATATTACTTAATTGATAGATGAACTGGCTTATATTTAAAACCCTGTTTATTTCAAAGAAAAAAATCATCCCCCTTCGCTTTTTATATAACCAAGTTCGACTGTATATTGAATTTATTGATGTTAAGGATGATGGTTATGATTATGATGATAACGGCGATGATGATGGTATATACATATACCTTTGTATCAGGCATTTTTAGTTTCTCCTTTTTTCCGTCAATATTGATTTATATTGATTCATTCATCCATCACATTTCGTTTCTCAAACACGAAGATCATTCCACATTCCGTCATATCAAATCTGCCACTCCTTCATAATTACACTTATTGTATACATAGAGTATTTGAGTGATCAATATTTCAGCGATCAGTACAAATCACGGGCAATGTTTAAAAACATTCTGTTTATGAAACGTGAAATGATATAACAATTTATTGATTGCCCCCTATTCCAAACTCACCTTTTCAAAATGGGAAGGGTCGCCATGGATTAGCGTGTTTGCCTTCTGATCGGGAGGTCGTGGGTTCGAATCCGCGGGTTCGAATCCGCGTCGGTCTGCGCTGCGAGTAGCTGTCTCTGTCCTTCGGAAAAGACGATGAAATCCGAGATCCCGTGTCACAGTATTTGTCGGCATGTGAAAGACCCCTCCGTGCTCAAGGGTCTAAAATGCCGAGCATAGGCAATATTCGTTGCCTTTACAGACGTACGGTGACGTCTCGATATTGTAAGATTCTTAAGCGGTACGTTAAACAACAATAACAACAAAACCAACAAACGAAGCTCTTTCAATATCTTGAAAATTTTCCTGTTAGCATCAATGGTAGTGATATTCATGTTTTAATGCTTCAAATTTACGATATATTGAATAAAAAATCGCGAAAAGCGCCGTTGCCCTTTTTATTTGAAAGACGAATTGCCCTTAGAGATCGCGTGTTTTTTTTTTTTTTTTAAAGATTAGCGGCAATACATTTCAAGAAAATACTGCTATTTTTTAATGCAAATGTTGGCTCAGAATCATTAAAGATCAAATTGTAACAGTGCACTAACGCGCTAATATGATAGACTGTAAATTGTATGTAAGTCGTTAAAATTGATCAAACAGTTTTGAAAAAAAAACATATTTGAAATATCTACTTATTTTCATGTTAACGGCCTTGGACTTAAAAATTTGATCAAGCTCCAGTTTAAAAAATTGTCAGATTTTTCTTAACATTGGATGAACGATTGACTTTGACGATTGACAATTATTAAATGCTATGTATGTATGTAGGTACTCACTATCCCGGGTTACCCGATTTCACCCCCTCATAAAAGGATTTCCGTTTCATTGATACATTCAGCCTTTACATTTCTAATTATTTATTACGGGCCGGCACGAGCCGGTCCGTAATATGATATGATTTTGAAAATGTTCCCTGATTTACCCCGTGCCTGTTGTGAGTCGAACGTAATTGTTTATTAATTTTTTTTAGCAGATGCTGAATAAATCAAACGATCACTA
>JACSZP010007298.1:8927-22255 GCA_016161895.1 Pinna nobilis | reverse complement strand
TTTCGTTGGGACTAGTTCTCTCAATATGAGCGAATGAAACTATGTATGTATTCAAATTTTACGTGTAATGATGTTTTTTCCAAAATTCCCTCAAAAATAGGAACCAAGATCTTATTTACTCAGTGGGAAAAAAGATTCTTTGTAAATTTCAAGAGCTGTCCCTGGCTTATAAGTAATGCCCTTAATTTGCATACATGTAATTAAAAAAGTATAAGCAATCAACGTAATCTTTGAAAATTAAAAGAAAGAAATGTAAATTTAAAAATTAAAATGTCAATTAATGTAAAAATTGTTTTAAAAAAGTTAAACAGAAGGATTTAAAAATTACCAAGGCTTCTTTAAACTATTCATTTAAGTGTTATTCATAGTGTTGTCATATATATCTTTGAAAATATCTATGAAAACAATCACACGTACAGACATCATGTAAAGTTACTTGTGAGTTTGAGGCTTGATGAAATTGGGAAAAAAAGAAGTAGACAAATGCACCCCTCACAATTTAGCAAAATACCGGTACTTTTAACTAAACATTTGATACTATTATGCAGAAATATATGTTCATATCAGTGAATTATTTCTAAACATACAATAAGTACGGTAACCTTGTATTTGGGAACCCCAAAGTCCCTGTAAGAGCACCGCACATTAATTTGCAAAGCTACTCGACTCCAACTTTCTGTTGGTGATTCTTATTGCGTGAGAGGGTTTGCCAGATAACTATGTCCCTTTAATCAGACATTCCGGGGCATATAGTTTTGATCTGTCCGTTTGTCTGTCTGTCTACTTGTCCGCAAAAACTTCTGTCTGGGACGTATATTTTGTGGTAGGTAACGACCTCTTCATTTTTACTTGTGCATTTCGTTACACGTCCTTTCATTTGCTTCCGATATTCATCAAGGGATATTGACATTGGGGTAGCATGACATCCTTATCAGAAAAGTTAACCTTGCTGCATGCAACAGTTTCTTCAATAAGTAAGCATATATGTTTCACAAACACGTCGTAGTGAATATTTGTGGTCTTTACACGAACAACATAGTAAGCAGAGTTTCTCCTCAACTACCGTTGATATAATGTCGCATCAGATTAAAAGGTGGTCAATTATAGTATAAAGACAAACTTGGTCTATTGCCCAGAATTTAAAGTTTCTTGTGAAGAAATTGTGTAATAATCTTGTGCAGAATTAAGACATTTTTTTAATTTGCATGATCAAGTTCATTATAAGTCTTTAAACTACCTTACTAAAATATCAAAGTTATTACAAGTTTTATGGTGAAATTAAGCAGCTTTAGCCAGGAGGTGTTTCAGCATTTTCCCATGACTCTGCCAATTCAAGCTGCAATCGGCGATAGGATTCACAGATTATCTGATGATGATTATTCATACGTTTCCGAGTCTCCGTAGCTTTTAATGTAAAAGTTATACTTAATACTTGTTTGTTAAAATCTTTTGATATTTGTAACTTATAATGTATGTATGTTTGTATGTGTATGTATGTATGTATGTATGTATGTATGTATGTATGTATGTATGCATGCATGCATGCATGCATGTGTGTGTGTGTGTATATGTATGTATGTATGTATGTGAACGAATGCATATTGCTGAATCAATTGTCAAAAGTGAGTGTAGTAATCCCTAGATGGTGATATTTTATTGTATGATGAGATAAGAAAATAAACGTCTTTAAATACAATGTTTCTGATTTATCTGTTTTCTTTGCTGTCTTTCAACGTCTCAGTCAATTAATCTCCATCTGTATGCAGATCCTAAGGAATGCTGGTGAAGCTCTCCAAAGTTTGAGTTATGACTAACAATTGGGGCCACTAGAAATACATGTGCTCCGTGCACAATGTCTCATCTGAACAGCCTACACATAATGTTCCATCAAACGCCAGGCACTTCAAATAATTGACAAACGCACGGAGAAAGAAGTTGTTGTTGTTGCGTTGTTGTTTAACGTCCCATTCAAGAATATTTCTCTCATATGGAGATGTTACGTAAGAAGCTAATTGACTACCATTGTTTTGTAATCTTCATTAGGGAACACTGACAATCCCAGACTCCTGGTCCCACCCTGTTTTTATATACAGACCCTGTCCATAAGTGAGTTCCCAAAAATGAAGTTAACTACATATTCTAAGTATGTCTGCATCCGTTTAATTTGTTATCTGAATTTGGACAACATGGAAAATAAATGAAAAATACTAGCATGTTTGAATTTGGAGACCTGGGTCTAATTTTGACAATATTTTACTTATTTCACATACATTACTTATATTAGGTTTCAATGGTGTTATTAATTGTGTCATGGGTCTATTCATCATCTTTGTAATAAACAATGCGATGACCTTGCTAAAATTTAACTCTCATGAAAATTAATGTATTTGTCCTGAAATGATATATGATAACATTGGAATTTCTAGGTTATGAGTACCAATTCCTTAACTTTTTGTGACTCAATTTTTGTTAAAAATTGATAAAAAATGAAATATGGAGGAGTTATTGATAATACGCAGATTAATTAAGAATGCATAGTGGAAATAAATTTTGGGAACTAACTTATGGCCTGGAACTGTATAATTATTTTTCACATCTAATGCCTTTTTGTACCAAATTTAGGACTTGCGAGTACGGTAATCCCCCAATACTTCTTGATGTCTAGAGTAAGAACTTTGATGGTATCCTGTTCTTCGTATGAGACAGTAAAAACTGAAATCCTGTGTCACAGTGGGTGTTGGCATTTTAAATAACTCATTTCTCACTCGCCATAAGTGCCGAGAATGGATCAACTTTAACGCTTTTCACCGACATACGATGACCTCGCAAGATTCTGGAGTTGGCGTTACATATTAATAAAATCAACCAATCAACTTAAAGTTGCATACTGTATAAAGGTTAGCATTCAAATATCAATGTATCAATTTATCAACGAGTCCTATGAAATATTTACTTCGTACTTCTCTGTCATCGAATGACAGGTATATAAGTATTTTTTTCTCTGTTTGTTTTTTATATTGTTTGACGCCACACGACTGTTTTGTAGTCATTTGACAACGTCAAGTTTTCAGTTAATAAGGTGAAACTATGCTGTCAAGGAATCAAGCATTAGCCTATAACCTCTTCCGAGGTATATGAGAAGAGGTATATTATAACTAGAAGACTTCCTTGTGTCGTTTATCTTTTCTGAGTATTTAAAGTTGACTTTCATTAACGTTTCGGCTCATTTCAAACAAAGTTTGACCATGCCGGAATAATGGAGGATGGGAACCTTTTTGTAAGTGCTTGTCGTGGATCAAACCGTATTGGTGGTGACTGGCTGTTCCTGTCCCTCTGATACGATATTAACCCTTTCAACACCACAGACCGTAATGGACTTGTCTAAGACAATAAAAAAGAGCATACCATTTTGTTACTTGGGGTTGAAAGGGTTATAAACCGAGATACCTCGTCACAGCAGTTGTCGGTACTGTAAAGAACTACCAATGCTCAATTTCCGCAAGCGCCCATCATGAGCAATATTTTTATCCAATCAACAGGACACAATGCCATATCCATATAAATGAAAGATTCTTTAGTGGAACGCAATACAACAACAACCAGGAATCAGATCCTCCATCTTATTGTCTAGGAGCGAGCACTATACACTGGAGATATTATCGGCTCTTACAAAAGCGTGTAAGATCAGAACGACCTTTAGACCCATAGACAAGCCGAGTGTGTCGTATCTAATAAACAGTGACAAATCGAAGTCTCATTCTCAAGGAGTACTCGAGGAAACTCACGTATTCGAGTTGGTGACCACCATACAATCTCACATAATCCCCTTGCAAATCCAAGGATCGAAACCACGTCGCATTTGTGAGAGGCGAGTGCGCCAGACAATGCGCTACCGGGTTACCCAATGGCCCCGCTAACAGGGCCAAATAGTTGTCATAACTTGTTTGTCAAGCGTTGTTAAATAGACAAAGTTTTAACTTTAGTTTTAATATCAGTTGGAATGAAGGAGTGAGTATCTCGTATCTACCAATCACTCTCACTGTAATGAAGCCTCCTTGGACGAGTGGATAGCGTGGTCGACCTCGAATCGAAGGCCGGGTCCGGGGTTCGAATCTGCGCAACGCAACTCCGCGGCTGTCCGTCCCGGTCTTTCGGATGAGACAGTAAAAATCGAGGTCCCGTGTCACAGTATGTGTTGGCACGTTAAAGAACCCTCCCTGCTCTACGGCCATAAGTGCCGAGGACAGGCAAAATTTGTCGCCTTTGACGTCTCCATATGAGTGAAATATTCTTGAGTGGGACGTTAAACAACAATACATACATACATATATACGAAGGCACACAATCTTCTGTATATGTGTAGGGCCAGGTGTCAATCAAATACAACACGTAACTAGATTCAGTTTTGAGAGCTGTTTGATAATTTGACATTGAATATCTGAAAATCGTTTGAAGAGACTAATCTATATCTAATGAAAGAATAATTATAAAAAGGTAAAGGTAGTGTCAAATTAATAATTGCCATTCTGTTGTTGCTTAAGGGGTGCAATCTGACGGAGGGATGAAGACCGCTGGATCTTTAATGCCCACTGTTAAATCAAAGTATCTGAAATATGAAAAAGAAAATCATGGATATCAAAGTTTTTAAAAGATCAACATTTTAATTATTTCACCACGCTCCAGGATGTTACGCTTTGATCAGATTCTTATGACAGGGTCCCGGCCATTTTGTTGAGCAATTTATTGACTAATTAGAATGCATGTTTCAAAATCACATGGAATGATCACTCGTAAAAATTACCATTTCCGCTTCATTTCTAACTACGTACACGTAATCCTAATTTCTCCATATGAGTCAAAGATGAAAATCGGGACGTTAAACAAAACAACAATAACAACTTTTTCTTGCATTGTTAAAGAAATTGGATTTTCATCGTGTCCTTACATTTCCATAGTATAATACAGTGACACAAAGCCTCAAGGCCATCTCACACTGAAATACAAGGATACTTAGTCATCTTAAATTTATATTTATGTTGCCGGACCTCACCAAAACAGAATACTCTCCAATACTCAGCATTTTTAAAAGACGCAATCAATGAGATTAGGTTGCTTCATCTAGAATACTTACGTCGATTGTTCAAACCCGTACTTTTCGGTGATGCGAGTGTTTTGGATCGGAATACAGTCACCTTTTGTCACCAATCCATAGTACAACTCTGAAAATGGTGTTGACTAGAGGATGTAGAATGCTGAACAATTATCAACACGAATAAAGAAGTTATCAAATAATATTTCTCTACAATGACATGAAGATTGAGAGGTCGAAAGTTATATCAGAGGTCAGGTTGGGTCATAAAACAAGACCAATCTAATCTAGCTATTTATAATATCGATCTTCAATGCAACAAGACATAGAAAAGGAGCAAACTGTACACAGGCAAATATATTATGAGTGCGGCGACATAGCCTAGTGGTTAGCGTGTTCGACTTCTGATCACGAGGCCGTGGGTTCGAATCCGAGCCATGCTGCAGTTGGTTATTCATGTCTGTCAGAGGAGACAGTAGAGACTGAGGTCCCGGGTCATAGTAGGTGTCCGCACGGTAAAGAACCCTCCCTGCTCTACAGTCATAAGTGCTGAGCAAAGGCGAATTTTGTTCCCCTCGGCTTCACCGGTACACGGTGACGTCTCTAAATAATTGAACGCTTTTTGAGTGGGACGTCAAACAACAATACAACCAACTAACATATGATGAGTGAAGAACTAACCATCTTTGGTATTCGCTGTAAAAGCCTTGACAACTACGCTTTCGCTAGACACGCCACTTGCACCGAGAGTATATTCGGAATAAAACTGAGCTCCGGGAAACACGCCACGATTGTAAAATGGTCTAGATGGTTTTGTTGTGTTGCACTTTCCGGTCACCGGGTCAAAAATGTATTCCTTGTTCTGAAATCAAAGAATTATCTATAATCAGGCGTAGAAGAAAGCATACTTAGATAGAATCACAAGGCAAAAAAAACAAAAAATAAAACGACAGACATTGATTGACTTTTCGGCCAAAGACAATGTACAGATCTGGATGAAGGTGAATGATATAGGATACACACGAAAGTCTGAAGAATTAGCACTGGAACTTCATACTGAGGATTTTCAGAGCTTCATATCAGTCCTTAAATCCTAGAAATCCTTAATTTTCATTCATTTTTTTTCTAAAATCCTAAAAGTTGAAATCCACATAATGGAAAAAGACGTGGAGAGGTCCCAAAATCATCCCAATAATTTTTTTTCTACTTTGTCACGGTTGGTCTTTGTCATAGATGAGCAGTAACGTGTTCAAATAATTATATCAACTGCAAATACATGTAGTTATATAAATAATATCATTTATTTAAAAGAGGTCTTCTCAGCTTTCTATCTCAGATAATTAATTGCAGTTGTCCAATCTGCATAAGAACAAGGCTATTCATTGACATGGAGCAATTGTAAGGTTTCCGACTCAAGACTCCATAAAATTGAAAACTGGAAAGGGTGCTCTATTGAAGCCAAAAGACTGCGAATTGCTTCTGAAGGAATTAGTCCATTTGCAGGCTGTATGGGCTGGTGTTTTGTCTTTTTTCCTCTTCAACTACATATTTCCCACAGCATAAATTTTAACAGTGTTAATTTATAGGAAAGGTATCATTGAAGATGGATATTGATTTTGTCAAAACCCAATATATAAAAAACAATTATGTTATAATCATAGGTAAATTTGTTGCAATATTTAGAAACTTTTATTTTAGTTTACATTCAATTTCTGTAATAATCTAAACTCTATATAAAACTAGTACAAACCACATATGGCAATCTTAAAATATTGAAGATGCATGGTAGTCATGCGTATAATAATATCATATGTACTTATATTTAAATATAATCCAATTTCCTCCAAAGGGAAGTTTCCTTGTAAAAATATATAAAACAACACTCTATTACCACAAATTTCGGCCCCTTGGCCTTTATCAAGTGGTGGACGACAGTGACACTAGCTTTTACATAATGTGCTTATTTTTACATCCGTACATATACCATGAAGAGTTTCAATGAAAATGTTTTTTTTTTCATTATGTAAAAGCTAGTGTCACTGTCGTCGACCACTTGATAAAGGCCAAGGGGCCGAAAATTTGTGGTACTAGAGTGTTGTATTATATATTTCTACTTATATTTAGATTATTAGATTATCTGTCACCTGTATTCAGGTACAGTCTAACCTGCCTTAGCGACCCACCGAATTAAAGGAAAACCTGTTTAATGTGACCTATATGTATGGTTCCCCAAATAGTTTTTTTCCTATATAAATCACCTGATTTAAGAGACCACCCGTCATATGTGACCCTCTTTGCTCCTTCCCTTGGACGGTCTCTAAAAACAGCTTAGACTGTATCTTTACTAATCGTGTCATTAAGTGGTAATAATCATTCTTTTAAAATTCAGTTTTTAGAAAGAAGGATGTAGAAAACTTATTTTCGCCCATGTTAAATTACATATTATAAACTGTCATGCCCTTGATAAAACACAACAACATTTCATAAAATATTCAAGAAAATTAGCTAGCCAGCCATAAGGGGTAATGTGTCATAAGCCTGACAAAATAGTATGTGGCCTGTTATCATTTGTGAATAGTAAAAGAAAACTGCGATGAGCATTTTGAGCCTTATTATATTCATCCATATCAATATAATTTTAGTATATAGAATAAAAGTGTGATCTTAATAAAAAAAAAATATATAAAATGAAATAGAAAAAAATTTGAAACTCCAATACTGGTACATATAGAAGGGACATTTTTGTGTGTTGCTTATAAAAATATATCAAGGAAATCTCTGCCTTACCAACTAAATTAACACGAAAGGGAGAAATGTCAATGCATTGAAATATCCCAGATTAAGAAACGAAACAAGATTGAAATTAATAATAAGGAAAAGTCTAAGCGGAACCTTAAAGAAGTTACTCGTCTTTATTTTGAAATATGTATAGCTGAAATAAAATGTTTTTTCTTAAAGTTACAGGCTACGGTGACAGATATTTTCTGATTCCATTGCATATCTAAATATGATATTAGATAGTCGTAAGGTTTGATACATTATTGGAATGAATGGAAGAATTATGGCTGCTGTAACGCCCCCCCCCCTCCCACTCCCCTACAATTTTTTTCTGTTTTGGAGTTGATAGGTATTTTCCCCCTTATAATGAGAATCACAATTCAGTTTTGCATGGTAGTGATAAAGAGAAAGCAACAAAACTTCAACATCAGAAATATCTTCCTTTTTTGCAATTCGTGAAAATCCACAATGCCTATAAACGGACTGTAAAATATTGAATAAATTGGAAATGTTCTCAAATCATCGTTGAAAAAAAGTCTGAAATAGTTCAACATTTTCACCAAAAGTGGCTTGTAGGCCTGGATTTGAAAATAGTTAATAACTCGGATGAAGTAATACATTGCTTTCTTATGAGTCAAACAATTCCAAAATTAAATGTTCCGGCAGTTGTGAGATACAGATTGAAATGCTCGACCTGGGNNATTTCGGATATTCCACCGAGCTCTGAGGCTTTATTTCTATATTTCTGCAAGCCTTGGTTATATTTAAACCTTGGTTAAATTTAGTTCATATCGGTTTAATGGCATTTATTTCACCATTTTGAATGGTGTATTTTATGATCACTCCAGTGTTTTGTTTGTTTTCTTATTATTTTTACTCATTCATTAGAATCCTGCTCTTTTAATCATTACAGGACCAATTGTGTTAAAACTAGTATAACTTAGAAGTCCGTACTGCATGCGTAAGATTAAAAGATATTCGAATATGTTGTAAAGCATTCAATAAAGATAAAAAAGGGCTTTTTAAAATATAAATTTACCAAGCTTTAAACAATTTAGCCGTTCGTTTCATTTAATCGAACAGTTTAATTGAAAACAAAAGATTCCGAGTTTATGAGGCTCATATATTGTAAATGTATTTCGTATGTTGAATAGTGGAATATTTACCGCATTCTGCAGTGTAAGAATATCATAGTAATTTCTGGTGCTTCCAAGTTGAATGATGCCCTTCTTACGTTCACGTCTGTTGATTGCGTCATAGCTAAGATTATACTCCTCGTAGTTTTGATGTCCATCGACCTGTACAAACATTGGAATGAATTGATATCAGACACTGTAGCATGCAATGTAGGATTTTACAATGTTAGATTGGTTGTATCATTGTTTAAAGTCCCACTCAATTATATTTTACTTAAATGGAGACGTCACCGTGTTCCGGTGAAGGGCGACTTGCCTATACTTTAGTGGCACTTTACATCTTCACCAGACTAGAATTATACAATTTAGAACCCGGATATATTGAAACTGAAGTGGGATTAGCTATTATTTCAAATAAACAGGGTTTTCAAAACAATTGGGTGAAAAAGTAGTAAGGTAATTAAACCGGGAAATTAACATGATTTCAAAAGAAGCGGGATTGGAGTGTATCCAAGTTCAATATAAGTGGGTAACACTGTATAGAACTATTTGGTATCAAGTACTGTTTGACTGTTTTAATAATTAACATGGTAATTTGCTATAACAATTAACTTACTTACTTGTAACGACATTTTAACCGTGGCGTTTTGTCACAAACACTTATTTGACATGTCCTAACTTTTATACAATAGATAAAGTCGAATTCATGTTAATCAGATCTATTCACAATCTATCAAATAAGGGGTAAAGTGTACAAAATATGTATGTATTAGAAAATGCTTAATTACGATTAAAAGTAATTTCAATCGTTAGATCTTTCTTTGTGAAAAGGGTCCCAGGATCCAAACCATGGTCGTTAAGACAATAGTTGGCTGTATGAAGGAAGTTAATCTACAGGTGCACTGTACGTGTGTAAGAGATAGTGGCGAAAGAGACGTAGACACACTCACACAGAATATATTAAGGTGTCATCTCAAAAGTGTAAAACAAAAAAAAAACAAAAATGAATAAATAAAAAATAGAAAAAACCAACCCTGAAGACACAAAAGGGGCATTCCAAATTCAGAAATCGAAAGCATTTTATTAATTCGACTTATTACATTATCACCTTTTTCGTTGATCTATGTATTTTAAGCGAACATAAGATGTTTCCACGGAACTATTGTTACGGTATCTGCATGCTAACAGGGAGCGCTGTCCCGCTAGAACATTCAGAACTATGAATTTCGATTCTCCCTCGGTAGTCCTATGCGTATGCGCATCTCTCTCTCTCTCTCTCTCTCTCTCTCTCTCTCTCTCTCTCTCTCTGTAAAATAATACATTTTAATACTTACCCTGATTTCACGGCCCTCCCATTGGTTTGGAGAATCTACAAACAAAAGACAACAGCTATTTTAGTTAAGTATTTTGTATTATTGGTTCCACCTCTCGTTGATTTTATTGTTTTCAATATAATGTTCGTCAGCATAGCTACCTCCTGGAAGATAACCGTCTCGTAAAATACAGGTTCAAGTTCGGATCTCCGGCTTCAAATTGAAGCCATCAACAATATTAGGATTTTTTCGAACAAACTCAACAGCAATTTATGTAGTTTCGAGAGACTTTTAAACAGGGTTAAAAAAAGACAAACAGAGACAGAATAATTTATAATACTTACAGCATACGTTTGATTTTAGGGCTAATGCAGCGCCAACACATATACTCAGAAATACAGGAATGTGCATGGTTGATTGGAAAACTATAAAGTGCGAAAGGACATATATTTCTGTGCTTTATATAACATTTCAATATGTCATAAGATCTCACCAATTTGCATTTAAAAATTTGACATTTAATGCTACCAAGTGTTTTGACTCGCCGCAATTTGATAGGCCTATTTACTGATTGACTAGCCAATCGTTACCAGAATGTACGTTGTAACAGAATTTTTTTATTTATTTAGAAATAAAGAACAACGTTTGAAACCTACCTTTTCAGTTGAGAACTGTGTTACTATTACATAGCGGTATATATGTATTGACTACAGACTACATGTCTTGGGACCCTAGGCAAGGGATGATTCAAAAATGTTCATATAAAACAGATGGTTTCTGAATTTGTAAAGGAAAAATAAGTTTGATCGACATTTTCATCCACAACAGACATAATTTTACATACAGGTACACGTATTGACGAACTACGTCATCGACACATGTCCGATGATATATGGTACGCGAACTAGGACGTTGGCGCTTGTGATATTTTTTGAGAATGTTACCCTGCCTTCTTTATCTTTGTAAAACGAGCGGGTAATATTATACAATTATTGCCCTAGCTGGAGGGAGATATGAAGATTTGTTTACCCAAGGCAAGTCATATTTCCCGAGGGAAATCTTCATATCTCCCTCCAGCCAGGGCAATAATTGTATAATGTTGCATGGCTCTTAACTAATCGCTACAAAACAAGATTACAAATATGACACTCACTATAATAAAATGAATATTCAATTCATACATGTAAGAGAGGGATATTGCATATGTTTACCCTCGGAATACATTGTCAACTTCGGCTTTGCCTCTGTCAAGAATGCTTCCGCGGGATGAAAGTACTGTGTATGGCTAAAAAAATTAACATGCTGAAATTTAATAAACTGTCCGAAAGTCGGTTGCAGAATGAATGTGTCACACTCCTCATTTAGTTTAAACTTTTAACGAATATTATCAAGCCATTCGGAGATTTGATATTTTTGTTCTTTCTACTACACGTATTACTATTACATTTAATAACGATGCATTGTCTCACTTGTTTAAGATGTTTAAGTAGTCTCATAAAACGTTCTTGCTGGTTACCTTCCTAGTTTAGTTTACATCATCATTTTATTTACACGTCACACTGACTGTCACGAGAATATCGCGTTGTCTCGCGACACTTGTTACTTTACTACCTTATGTGTGCAAGACTTTTCAAAGAGCGATGGTTCGGTATGAAAGAATTAAGATAAAAAAAATAATAACCTTAAAACATGCCTCTTAAATTAAAGTATTTTATCGTTCTTCGCCATACCTTGCAAGATAGACAAAAATACAACAAAAATAATGGCCTACTCCACGTCATTTGTGAGATGTTCGTGAACTTCTCAATATTCTGTACGTTCAATTAGAATTTCCAGTTATATGACACCCCACTAAAAACCAGGGTGGGTTCAGGTGCCCCGGAAGGGTAAGCAACTCCTGCTCCGCGCGTGGCACCCGTCGTATCACCTATATTTCGAATCCGAGAAAATGTTAAGTTCGGTAATAGTCATAAACGGTAAAAGAAGGAGAGGGGATAAGATGTATGGCAAGGGGAAATTAGATTAAAACATGAGTTTAAAAGTTACAATTATTTTTGCACCTAAAACAGGATCCATCATGACTCCTTTGTTAGTGCATTTGCCTCTTGATCACGAGGTTGTGAATCTGTATACATATTGTGGTGTTAGACTTGTTTCCAGTCCCTTTGAGATCCCGTTACAGAGTAGTATTGTGTCAGCACGCTAAAGAACCCTAAATGCTCAATGGGCATTGCTAACCCTTCATCTGCATACAGTGACGGTTCCATGTAAGTGAAAGGTTCTTTAGTGGGATGTTTAACAACAACAAAATACACAGATACATAGTATGAAATTGCATGAAAATGGTATCAACTAAAACCGTGAGAAAGTCTACTGCAGATGTACAATATGAATGCATGATCATGGGAGCTTTGATGTGGATTATCACAACATAATGCCAACGAATGAATATTTTGAATATTCATTAAGTTTTCGCATGACAGGATGTAGTTAGTTTTTCAATATTCTACATTCATTCAGACATAGTTCACGAACACAAATTAGAAAAGGAAATGGTTTTGACGGAAAACATATAAAACAATACTTTGGTCAATTTGCATTTAGAGATTTGACATTTATGTTACCAAATGTTCTGTCTCGCTGTGCTTTGAAAAGCCTACTTACATTTGACTTTTCAACTCTTCAACTATTTCCCATTCTAAACTTAGAGAGAAGTTAAAAGAATGAGTTCAGCGTTGCTTTGTAAAAAAATGGTGAATGTTGATACAAAGTTCTCATTCTAGGAAGGGATATAAGCCATATTTCACTAAACAAACACTCTGATACAAAAGTGCCCTGAAAATGACATTATCAGGAGTCTTGAAATTTTGATTGACAATATATTTTTTGCGTTTGGATGACGGATTTTATTAACTGACCATCGGCATTCTACTGGGTACTAATTGTGTCCCTCCTCTTTTTGCTGACTTATTATGTCCCCCAAACGAAGTTTGGGGAGACATATAGTTTTTT
>JACSZP010007297.1:0-10207 GCA_016161895.1 Pinna nobilis | reverse complement strand
ACACATTTTCAATTTAATCTTCACCTGCTACGTTGCAAATCGAACACAAGGCATTTGTTGACATTCTGGTCATGTTCTGGTTTGTTTCCTGAACTCTATACACAGGGACATGATCACGTCTGGTTGTTTACCCGATCCCTTTCTAATATTGTACCACTAATAAGGTTCGGAAATGGCCGGAGTTTAAAAAAAACCCGAGTCATTTCTTGTGTTTTATGCCATACCGACACCTTTCATATTTTCTTTAAATATAAACTTCAGATACTGATGTGTAGGGGAAAGAAGCGCTTTGCTGTGTAGAATATTAGCTATGTAGCCACTTCTCAACACAAATAAAGCAATTATTAAACACAAAACACATTTTTTTCTTTTTGAAAAAAACTACACGTGAATGACAAGAGCTGCTTGACGGAGGTCCAAATGGGTATATGAACATAAATTGCTAGCTAGCCTTATTAGGGGAGGGTTGTGCTGATAACTATCACATTGTATTGAAATCAAAGGGCAAATCCCATGACCAGAAAACATGAGCCATTACTGCATCGGATCCACCGAACCCGGAACGGAGGTTTCTGCACATGTGAAATCAAAATTAACCCAAAGAGCATAGGCGGATGTACAATTTTTTTAAAGGAGCGGGATGAAAAGTTTTTGAATATTTTGGGCGCATTCATTGAATGCACACACTCCAGTAGGCGAATCCAGAAAAATACAGTAGCTTTTTTTCTCTTTCAAATCAGTCACTTCCTTTTTTTTTAAGATTACTATTAATGTATCAATATACTGTAATTCGTCTTCGCGATATATTTACTAATAAAAATTGTCCCTGCATTAAACATCCGAGGGCAAATGCAGAAATTAGTTAAACGGGGAACGTAAAACAATTACATTGTAATTGAGTGGCCGGGGTCGGGGTCAAGCCTTTTAATCACACACTTTGTGGTTAAATAAATTGTATATTTTCAGTCCATTTTAAGACAGAGTAGGGGCCCTAGGGTGTAGCCATGAAAACCTTGTAGAATGACAAATATTAAAAGAAAAAGCTTTTGGATTTTGACATTGTGTTAAAAACAAAACTAAACGGACCCAGTTTCATTCATTTTACTCATATATTTTTGAGACTTTCGAACATTTATTTCTAATCATAATTAACGCTAGCTTTTGTTCTCATAAGGTTTGATAAACATTTTACTTATCTTATTAATTAACTTCTCTCATTAGACAGGTGTCACTTAGCTTTTATCAAATGGACATGTACTTGTCTCTTATAGTCTAAGTTTTGATCGCAATAAGCATTCATGAATTAATCCATTGAGAGCTATAGGTGAGAGTTTCGTTATAATTGTAATGTCTTGTTTACTTGTAAGATTATGTAGTAATTATCTTATTTATATTATGTTCTTTGAAGTTTAAGTGACACATTAATCTGCTAATTGGGCATCTGTCTATTAGAGTATTTAACTTTCAGTCTGTTCCGTATCTCGACTTACACCTAGAGATTGACAGTGAAGGACGGCTGAAAACCAAACTTTACGACAAAAGATATGACTTAAATTTCTCTATTGTGAACTTTCCATTTTATGTGGCAATATTCCAGCAGCACTTACCTATGGAGTATATATTACTCAGTTTATAAGATATTCCAGAGCATGTGTTTGCTATCAGGATTTCCTTGATAGAGGGTTAATTCTGACAAAGAAGCTACATAACCAAGGGTTCCTAATGGTTAGATTGAAGTCATCTCTTCGAACGTTTTATGGTCGCCACCATGATCTGGTTGACCGTTGTGGTAAATCTATAAAACAGATGATGAGGGATTTGTTCCCCTTGTCAAATACCTAATCCCGTCCCACTTTTTTATGAACTTCACCGATTGTTATTTATTACCATATTCGATGATATATGACACGGCGTGCCATCATGGCCTGGTTAATCGAACGATTAATCTGTATAAACATGATGAGGGATATGTTCCCCCTGTAGCTTACCTAGTCCCGATCCCGTTTTCTCATTTATGACCATCGCTGATTGTGACTTATTCCCGTATTCGATGATGTGTGACCCGGTGTGCCATCATGGCCTGGTTGATCAAACGATTGGTCTGTTAAAACATGATGAGGGATGTGTTCCCCCTGTCGCATACCTTGTCCCGATCCCCTCTTTCTCGTTTATGACAATCACCGATTGTGACTTATTCTTGTATTCGAAAATGTGTGACACGACGGGTGTCATGAGTGGAGCAGGAGTTGCTTACCCTTCCGGAGCACCTGAACTCACCCCGGTTTTTAGTGGGGTTCGTGTTACACTATTTTAGTTGTAAGTGTATTTGTGCATTTCTGTTTGTAATTTTGTCTTTTTGTTTTGGCAACGATTTTGTCTGTTGTTGACTTATTCTATTTGGAATGCCCCTTGGTATCTTCTATTTCACCCATTTCAACCAAACTGATTGTCATCAGTTCGGAGTCAGACATTCACACGGACATACCCGACTACTATTGCCGTTTATCATTGCCATTGCTGATTAAATTGTTAAACCGTGCATCTGCGTTTCGGGATCATTCATCACCTACAGATTATGCTTATGCGATCGCATCGTCAACATCACGATATATAAAGTTACTAAATTTCCCTGGTGATATACACAAAGTTAAGAATCTTAGGTGCATTTACTTGAATATTTTTAGAATCTTTTACGCGAAAAAGTATAATCGGCAAATTACGACATCAGTTCAGTTTATAACATTCTGCACCACCATGTCCCTGTTGAAATCAGCCTTTAATTGTCTGTAATCCGTGGATTTCACTTGATTTCAAAATTTGAAACTTCTAGTATTTTGTGACATAGAGGATTGGATTTGTTCTAATATACAGCGCCGCGTCGGGCAATAGTCTCAACCTCGGAAGCCAACAAAATTTCTGTTTCCCTCGGACCCAGTCAACAATTGTATATCTAAAGCGTGCCACGTCCTTGCGCGTGTGTTCGTGTATGTGTGTGCTTATCGTGTCAAGTGGCATACCTTTGTAACAAAGTCATGTATCACCAGTTCAGTTCGAGGCAATAATTGTTTCAATTGTTTTAATTTAGGGTCGAAGGGAAATCTTGTGAAGAGGAAACACACGACTTTGTGGAAAAGGGGATGAAAAGTGAATCATCCGGTGCGGTTCATACGAGGGGATATGTCCCTAAAAACCTTCTCTTCTCTGTGAATCAAGTTCCACCATGGTATTTATGCATAGGCCTCGGTTTTCAGGTTACTACATTATTCTACATATTTATCATTCTATTTGATTTATTAGTTCAATTATCATTTTATACTCATACAAAAGAAAAAATGGAAGTTTGATGTTTCCTTGTTTCTGGAAATAACAAAGTAGTTCCCTTTTTCACAAGGACTATATCTAACCTTCATTTAAGCAAAAAAATTGACGATGATATTTTTCATAATGTCAAGATACATAATAAGAGATAAGACATTCTAATACTGCTTATGCGAACAAGGTCGGAGAGACCTAGATTATATTGTCATTTTGGTTATCGGAATGAGACACTTTGGACCACAGGAACTGGATCTCACTCTAATAAAAAAAACTGTCGTGGCTCAGTGGCAGTATGCTCGCCCAAAACAAGGGCTCGATTCCCAGCAGTAGTAAAGCTAGTTTCTCTCGCCAATCAAACGAGTTAAAATTGAGTACTGTGGTCACAGTAGATGCTAATTCAGGAGATATGTCTCACTGGAAATGAGAAGATAAAAGACAGGTCAAATTTATGAATTAGTTTGATTCTGACACGATGTTACCTTAATTATGGTAAAATGATAACATTTTATTATCTAGGTAGCTTTACAAAATTGCTGCGAAGTACCAAATGTTCCATATATATGTCTGTATCTAGTATCGTCATCACATTTGCTCATGTGAGTAGCAGTGGATGACATACTCCATAAATCTTAGCGAAATTATGTTGCAAATATATTGTAGCTTAGAGTGTTACTCTCAACACTCAATTTCTACACTTGATTGGGACCGCCGTGACAGAATGGTTAGCGTGTTCAACTTTGATTCGAAGGGTCCGGGGTTCGAATCCGCGTAGCGCCACGTTGAGGTTGGCCGTCCCTGTCTTTCGGATGAGAGAGTTAAACCGAGTTCCCGTGTCACAGTAAGTGCTGGCTCGTTAAAGAACCCTCCCTGCTCTACGCCCATAAGTGCCCAGCATAGGCAAAATTTGTCGCCCTTCACCAGCAAACGGTGACGTCTCCACATGAGTGAAATATTCCTGAATGGGACGTTAAACAACAATACAACAGCTATATTAATTCAATTACAAATTGCTTGTTGATATATGCTTCCTGCGTTTCTGTAAGATGATTCAGCACTTTTAGTTAATACTTGTGCCTGAACTAGGAGTATGTACGCGAGATTCTTAATCTAATTGAAATCATTTCATCAATAGAACTTTTTGACGGCAGCGGGAGGAATTATTGGATGTCCCCTTATCATATCTCGGGTGGTTTGTATGACTGGTGACAATGTTGGAATAAGTGAGCTGATAGCCACCATGTTCATGGTCGCTGGTCTGAGCACAATGCTCCAATCTTCCCTCGGAACAAGGTAACTAAAAATAAACACTCAAATAATAACTGTATTTCATGATATCATTGATCTCCTTATAAGAGGAAACCTAACAGAAAGAAAAATGAAATGACAGATATCAAGTTACCATTCGTCCCTTAGACAATATGCGAAACTGGCTCAAAAATTCATTTAGTGAAATATTGTATTCGAACGAATGAGGAATATATTGTGTACACAAACTAGCAGTTTGTTGCACAAGAAAAGAAATAAATACCCTGTAAACGAATAGACAAAGAACTGTTGGTGAATAATTTTGTTTATTGTAACAACATTTTGTCTTCAAATTACATATTGTTGTAAGTAGACTATGAGGACAATTGATGATTATCCTTAACCATCTCCGTTTGCTTTGAAAATACATTTGAATATTTTCTGCTTAAATCTACTTCAAAAAATGATGCATTGAAGAAAGAGCACATGTTCCTAAAATATATATAGATATGTAGATAGACATTTAAAGTGAAGGAGTTTTTCGAAAATCCGAGTCCAAAAATATAACAATTCTAGAATAATGACGGTCTCAACATGGAAAACAAATACAAATCCCTGACGAGATGGGAACCTTTGTCCGGAAGAAGTCAGCGTCCTCTATTGGCTTGTCACACTCGTTGTACTGATCCACGGCAACCCTACCAGTTCTGTAAAATGTCGATTTCGCTTGAATAAGTCATAAGCTTTTGATCTAACTAGCAAAAGGTAGTCACTGTAAATGGTCAGGCTCAAGAATAGCATCAAGCGTCCTAGAAAGGGGAACCCCATATTCGAGTTCACCGTATCGACTATACAATTTCCGTACGACGATTTCAACGTATTCCTCTGCTTGGCGAGTCACATAGCTCTCCGAACAAAACATTCACCAACAACAGCAACAACACTAGCAAACAAAACTACACAGTTATAATCCAATCCCACCCCCACCCCCCCAAAAATTGAATAAATAACCCCCCCCCCAAAAGAATACAAAACAGAACTAAAAAGATACAAGACTTATTGGTAATTACATAAGCGAATACGAGCAACATACAATATTGGTGTTTCATGATTGAAAAACTGGCATTAGATACATACTTTTATTTAAAGATACTGATCTATATTTTGAAAACAGTTATCCTAATTATTTTTCTCGCAAAAGATTTGTTATGCTGGAACTTTTTCGGCTTTATCTTAAATATTATCCAATGTGTTGTTCAGGTTACCAATAATGCAGGGAGCATCCGCGGCATTTTTCGTGCCAGTATTTGCTTTGATGGCTCAACCAGAGTGGCGTTGTCCGTATACACCTACAGGTAAATTCCTTCAAGTTCAGTTTTTGTGTTTAAAGCCTTAGCACCATATGTTAAGACATGAATTTTAGATTGTTAGGACAATTGAAAGTAAACCCAAAGAGCTATAGATAAGCCTACCGGAAAGTCTCTGCCTTTTTATTAATTACAACGTTATGTTTTAAATCGACGTAGCTTCATTTTTGGATGTTGTGTCTATGATCTGTTTCAGAATATAAAAAGGGATCTGACAAAATGCTTTAAAGAAATTTATGTTCGTTATGATGAACACTGTCCAATTGCAGATCTCAAGTCGTTCAGTGTAATCATAGAAGGACCTGACTTTAAACAGATTTCACTTTTTAACCACTACTTTAAATATAGCTTGTCCACTGCTACATACAATTCTACAGGTCTTTGGTATTCTCAAAATTTTAAATGCTTTCCCATCTCGTGCGATTCATGTTCCAAAGATGTATTACGCATGTTTCGAAATCTATCAATTCAAGAAAATGAGTGGAATCTTTCCACTCCCGATACAAAGTCATCTGTTTCAATAGTACAAACCTCGACGTTAACAATTTCCAATTATACTTATATCTCGAGCACAGCAGACCTGGATTGACATTGGCACTGTTAAACCAGCAAACGGCTAGCGTCCAGTGGCAACTTATCATCTAATAGTTTTGCCTTTTAGTAACTGCCTCTTTCAATTTACTTACCCTACCAAGTAAACTATTCCAAAGCATGTCTATATATGTCAGTCTCTTTGCTATTTCCTATGTCTGCAAAACTCAAACTAAGGACACATTTTTAACATTGTAAGGGATAAGGATTACATACTGCAAAGGTCTTATTCTTCAATATAACTTTAAATTTATCCTAAAAACTGTTTGACCTGTAAATTCGTCGGTACCTCTGTGGTATCAAGCATACTTGAAGTTATTTCAACTGCGTCTAGTAACGAATACCTTGTTTACATATTTTACTTATTTTGGCTTGTAAGTTTCTTTGCCAGTTACACTGCATTATTAATATTTGTACACATTTCACTTCATTTGACCTGAGCAAAGTACCCTTAACCGTGTCTTAGAATCGAGGTAAGACATATTCATCTCAAGTCAAAAGATATTTCAATCTTTGAGTCTTCCCCTTTCAGGTCGGTTAGTTCAATGCCGCTTCAAGGCTACAATACACCGGTGTCAATATTTTCTTCCTAAATTTTGATTTGATATTTTGTTACTATTCTCAGTACGACACAATTCTGTTTGTTTCTTTTATTTCGTTTTCGTGGTTTGTCGCCTTGTCGGATAGGCATCAGATGTTATCTATTCGTATCTTTCAGTGATACGAGAAAAGATTGTCACAATAAAATCTGCTAAATGATACAATATGAACGGAAGTAACTTTTCTTGGAAGTGTGGAACTATCACAAAATACATAATAAATCATATAGACATAAAAATAGGTCCGAACCACGCGGATACAGTGACGCCTCACCGATTTGAGTTTAGTTGCTTTGAAAATAACAATTTTGTTTTCAGATAACATAACAATGACCAACCTTCCAGAGCTCGGAAGCGAAGGCCATAAAGAGATATGGAAAAGTAGACTTCGAGTGGTTTGTATACGTAATGAGAGAGATCACAAGTTAACGCCTTCGTCTTAAACTGTTTAAATGAATTTTCATAAATACCCAGTTTGCCTAAAAGTCTTACTTTTAGATTCTTAAAAAAGTGGATTTTTCGTAAGCATATATTTAAATCTAATTCAGTTTTCGGGATCAATGATGGTGGGTTCAATGTTTCAAGTATTCCTCGGAGCCACCGGAGTTATCGGATATATCCTTCGATTTATCGGTCCACTCTCTATTTGTCCGACTATTCTACTTATTGGCCTGTCTCTAACTGACATCGTAGCAGAATTTGCCGCAAAACAATGGTATATTGCAGTGACGTAAGTATAACTCTCTATTGATATAACTTAGGTGACTGCTAACACTTTGTCTGGTATGTTCGTGGGGTTTTCGTGGAACATTTGAGACTGATGTAGCATGTCAACAGGGAATGTTGGGTCGTTCCGGATACCTTGTTCCATCCCATTAAGGTTTGCAATTGTTTCCACACGTAGACCGTTGTTATTCCACATTTTGCCATGTTTATTGGGACTAGAATTTTCGAAGATATTTTGATAATTCTGCAATTTCATTTAAAAATATTGGGAATTAAACCATGTGTTTAATCCTTACATGATGGTTAAGTATAAATCACGTTTACTACACTTACTCTATGAAACATTGGAGCCTCTGATATTCCTGGGTTTCACTTCATTTTACTTTTTTGATTTATAAGTGAGCCGTCGCCTGTGCTGTTACACAACAAGTTGGGATTGATTATCATGTTTATCCAACTCGAGTTAGATAATTTTCAAAGAGACTGAAAATTTACTAACGAGAGTAGGATAAGCATGAAAATTAATCCAAATGAGTTGTGTAATTATGTCCCCCGAACGAAGTTTGAGGAGACATATAGTTTTTGCTGTTTCTTCTTCTTCTTCTTCTTCTTCTTTCCGTGAAAACCTTGTCCGCGCGTTTTCTCGGAAACTACAAGTCGGATTCGAATGAAACTTGGTATGATTATAGGTCTTGATATGCAGATGTGCACAACGTATGTGACGTTATGAAAAAAATGGCGTCTAGGCCAACGGAGGCTTCTGATTGGTCGAAATTTGTCCAAACCTTTTCTCGGTAACTGCTTGTCCGATTCTAATGAAACTTGATTTGGTAATAGGTTAAGGTGTGCAGATGTGCACAATGTAAGTGACGTTACAGAAAAATGGCGTCTTGGCCAACCAAGGCTTCTGATTGGTTGAAACTTTACGAAGCATTTTCTTGGAAACTACTCATCCCATTCGAACAAAACTTGATAGGTTTATAGGTTTATGTTGGTAGATGTGCATAATATATGTGATGTCACAGAAGAATGCCGTCTAGGCCAACCAAGGCCTCTGATTGGTTGAAATTTCAAAAGTGTCTGATTTTGATGAAACTTGGTATTTGTAGGTTTTAAGGGATTGCAATTTCAACTTTTTGGTTTTCGCTGTTATTTACGGGCTAACGGAGGCTTCTGATTGGTTGAAATTTCAAAACTGTCCGATTTTTATGAAACTTGGAATTTGTAGGTTTCCAGGGATTGCGATTTCAACTGTTTGGTTTTCGCTGCTATTTACGTGTAAACCGAGGCTTCTGGTCGGTCGAAAATTCAAAATTGTCCGATTTTGATGAAACTTGGTATTTGTAGGTTTCAAGGGATTGCGATTTCGACCGTTCGGTTTTTGCTGCTATTTATGGACAAACCAAGGCTTCTGATTGGTCAAAACTTCAAATCTGTCTGATTTTGATGAAACTTGGTTTTTATGTGATAGTGATTCCAACTGATTGGGGTTCACTGCTATTTATTTTTATTGACAAATTGAGGCTTGTTGAAATTTCAAATTTGTTTGATTTTTTTAAAACTTGATTTGTATGGGTTTTAAGTAATTGTGATTTTGACTTTTTTTAAGTTTTGTTGCTATTTATGGGCAACAGAGGCTTCTGATTGGTCGAACCTTATCATAGGGTTTGGTTGGTTTATAGGGTCTTTAAAGATACTATCTATTGTCAAACAATTAAAACTTAACCTACTGATAAGTGGAAATTTCAAAATTGTTTGATTTTGATGAAATTTTTAAGTGGTCGATAAATGAGGCTTGATAACTAAAGCCTTTTTCCGTCGTTTGGGGGACATCATGTAACGGCACCCGTTACAATTAGCACTTGTTTGTTTCTATCATAACAATAGATTATTTTGCAAATCAAAGTATTGAATACATCAAAAAGAATTTTTCTTCAATTCCAGCCATAATGTAAGCCCACTCATTGTATTGTGACGTCAAATATGATGACGTCAATTGATGGCGTCATAATTGAATTTCCTGATGTATCAGCCAATCAAAACACTCGAAAGACGTTAACCACGTGTGGTTTATTGATATTTAAGTACTGTTCCATGTAAGGATCAAAATCTGGTGGCACATGAACTTTTTTGATTTTGATGAAACTTCACATGTGGAGTTTGTACCTATACCTGTTCCAATAAATGGAATTTATTTTGAAAAAATTACATCGGTTACCATGGAAACGGGGCATAATGTTATTACTGTCTTTGGGTGTCCCTGTTGTAGGTAAAATAGCAAAACTACCAACTTTTTAGATGGCTTTATCTCAAAATATAACCACTGAAGTAATAAAATGGTATTTCATAATTCAAATTAAA
>JACSZP010007293.1:2403-13657 GCA_016161895.1 Pinna nobilis | reverse complement strand
TTTATCACATCGTACTAGAAATGAATATATTTGAATGCAGTCAAAATATGTAAATAAGCAACAACTTCAGTCCTGTTCTTATTTATCATTCTAATTAAGAAAAAAATCTACCTGCATCATACAATAAAACAGAAATTTTAAAATACTTTTACAACTCAAGCAATATACAGGGGATTCACTTTTGACTTCATTATAAGCATCCTTCGTTTTAAGCATCAGAATATATTACATATACAGTGGAGTTGGTCTATAAAGAAGTCAAAGGGGATTCACTTTTGACTTCATTATAAGCATCCTTCGTTTTAAGCATCAGAATATACTACATATATAGATCAATAGTAATTGTTTTCAGGGATTTTATTCATCGTCGTTATAGCACTGAATTCGCTTTTAGCCAATTCGTTATAGACTGACTCTACTGTACTGATATACCCTCAAGATTTGAAAAGTGGGGGTTCTGATACCTTTTGGCTGAAAAATTATCTAAAGCATAGATAGAATGTTCATATAGTTATGCTGTGTGCACCACCTCTAATATACGGATGTATTATATACTTTCAGACATATGCTGCTTAGTGCAGGTAGTTCATTTACAGAGGAATTATGGCAGATCAGCACATGTGCTATACAGAGTGCACTAGATGTCACCACATTTTATCTCCGTCAGCTGATGTTAATGTTTCATTATAATTCGGATAATTACTGTGGTGATGTTGCACAGGTAAAGGTAGCCATGAGGCGGGACAGCACACCTACAGGTAGTGAAAGACTGCGGCATTTATCACATCAGGTATGGCAATTTTAAAGTTTCTAAAGGAACTATCTTTCTTAAGCTTAAGCTTAAGGATCATTAATGATACCACATTATACTCCTCAAACTCAGAGAAAAATAACTATTATTCTGTATTTTTTTTATATTTTATTTTTATTCTGATCAATGGGCTTTAATTTATTATTTTCCAATATAAAGTTATTACATAAAGAACCATATAAGTAATTATAAATTTTTGAGAAATTTAACACATCATTTTTTTTTCTGGAAAAAATGTTCCCCATGGCTCATACCAAGTCTTGTAAGATTTTCCTTATTGTAAAGTTAAAAAACAATCCAATAAATCTGAAATGAGTGTAAAATCAGAGGGAAATATAAATTGAAATATGGTTTTCTTAATACCAACTATACAAGATGGAAAATAAACTCCATTCCTTCATTGCTTCAGTATGTTAAGACTTATTTCCTTGATTTCAGGTGTTCTTGCTGGACAGTCAGATAAGTTCCTGTAGTTCTGTGATGTCAGACTCAGAGGAAGACAAATCATTTGTGTTTCTGTTATACAGACCAGGAGAGGATAGCCTAAATCCAGAGGATGTAGTCCTGAGGTAGGTGTGATAGATTAGACTAGGAGAGGGTAGCCTAAGTCCAGAGGATGTAGTACTGAGGTAGGTGTAATAGATTAGACTAGGAGAGGGTAGCCTAAGTCCAGAGGATGTGAACTGAGGTAGGTGTAATAGATTAGACCAGGAGAGGGTAGCCTAAGTCCAGAGGATGTAGTACTGAGGTAGGTGTAATAGATAAGACCAGGAGAGGACAATCTAAGGCCAGAGGAGGTGAACTGAGGTAGGTGTAATAGATTAGACCAGGAGACGATAGCCTTAATCCAGAGGATGTAGTCAGGGCTCACCCTGTAGGTAGCCAATTTAGCCATTGACTAATTTTTGGGGAAATTGGCTAAAAATAATTGTAATTGGCTAATTTTCTGGCTAACAATTTTTGCTGCTTTGCAAAAGAGGTATCTTTTGATTGGTCTCATATGTTCAAATAAGTTAGGCCTACCTGTTGAAATATGATATATATATCAAAGAACATCAAGAAATAAAAGAGAGATGATTCAAAATGTGTACATTGTGTAGGTAATAATACCATTTTTGGCTAGCAGATACCAGTCTATGCACCTGTCTATGCACGTGTAAATTATCAAAAATATTTCACATATACCGGTAAATGTTCATTGACTAATAAAATTTACCATTGGCTAAAAGAATCTTGGTTGGCTAATTTTTTGGCTAACAATTTTCTGAGTCCAGGGTTGGCCCTGATGTAGTCCTAAGGTAGGTGTAATAGATTAGATTGTTATATTCATGATTAGAATTACCTATATAAACTATATGTGAAAAGAGCCAACAGACTTGCTATTAAATCTTCCCTTCAAAAACTTTACTGTCGGCCCTCTCAGGATTGTTAAGGAGACACTTTGTATTTCCTGCAATATTGATCAAACTGCAATTTGATTGGTTAACATTTCAAACGCAGCTGTGAGGATGAATATATTTTGCGTCTACATCTTATTCGGGTGTAAATAATGGCAGTATCACGCTGAAGGTACGATGGGGAATGACCGTGACAGTAAAAACGTGGCAAATGTTATTAAGTCCTCACGAGGATAATAGATGAACATTTGACAAATACTACGGCATCTTTTGATGATTTAGTTGGGGTCAGGGATGAAACTGACATGGTCAATTCTTGGGGGAAATTTGAGCTGAACTACAGAGAAAAATTACACACAACAGCCATGCTGCAGTACAATAGAAGTTGTTTCATATAACAAAACAATTATTGACTGGGACGCTTCGCATCGAGCAATAGTCATGACAACGGGTGCCAACAAAATTGCTGTTGCCCTCGGACCCAGTCAACAATTGTTTACTAGGAGAGGACAGACTAAATCCAGAGGATATAGTGCTGAAGTATGTGTAATAGTGTAGACCAGGAGAGGACTGTCTAAATCCAGAGGATATAGTGCTAAGGTGGGTGTAATATATTAGACCAGGAGAGGACGGTCTAAATCCAGAGGATGTTGTACTGAGGTAGGTGTAATATATTAGACCAGGAGAGGACAGCCTTAATCCACAGGATATAGTGCCAAGGTTGGTGTAATTGATTAAGAGGTCTATAATTATACAGTCGAGACTGTCTTATGTGACTTCCCAAGGGACTCATAAATGATGGTCACATAAGACAGGGAGTCACTTAATACAGACCGATTATATAGTAAAATGTTATTGGCCGCCGATTTAAGAATGGTCACATAAAACAGGGAGTCACTTAATACAGGGAGTCACTAAGGCAGTCTCGACTGTAGGTTATTGACTGAATATGGTGCAATAAGCCTGCCCGAGGTATACACAGTAAACAGGACTGAGCTTGCAAGGTCCTTTTACTGAGTAGACCAAGGGCGGGCTTATTACTCCACATTCAGTCTATAACTTTTTATTACACCTTTTAATGTATATTATCAGTTTCTTACTTGCAAAATTGATCAGTTCAAGAACTGAAAGTGAAAAGAAAACGGCAGAGTAAGCGTAAATGTCCCTCGTGATTAGTTTACACGAATGACATTATCATGAGGTCAGTGGGCATTTATCAATGTGTGCATTTATGGATCTATAAATGCCCGGGGACCTTATATAAATAATAAAGAAAAGGAAATCAAAAGGTGTAATAACATGTTATATAAACCTGGACCAAAAACATCAAATTCAGATATTCCTGTACACAGGACATAGAGCTCTACACATAGACATTTTTACACCTAATTTGCTAATAACAGCATTGCTGAGTTACAATGTCATTGTATGTTACCAGAATAAAACTTTGTAATAGAATTTCAAGAAACTGAACACATTGATGAATCCAAATGTCTTGAAAATTTCAAACGGTCCTTTGAACTACAACCAACATGTATCAGAGTTTTACTGTATTCATCATTTCAAGGACAATTAGTCTTTATTACACTTTTGAAGTAGGCTTATGATATTAGTTACCAGTACATGTACCTGATATTCTTGTATTGCAGAATTCCATTCCGGTTCATTGTGGTTGGACTCCTGTCACATCAGTTGCTGCTCCAGACTATTGGTAGTGTGCTACTTTGTACAGATAACCTCTCAGTAACCAGATCTGGCGAGAAGAACCCCACACAGATACAAGGTAAATAAGTGCAAGTGTACCAGAAGTATTAAATGCCATACCAACAGAATGATATGATTCTTTGATAAGATGGTCTGATAGACTGCTGTCCCCTCCCTTCCAAATCATCTTATGGAATCATTTCTTGTAAAATGCATTTGAGATGAGTACATGGGCTTACAATGTACCATAAGTATTGGTAAGATGTGCTTTCCATTCAGAGTACATACTGGTGCCTAGTCTATAGTGTTGGGAAATTAGAATACATGCTAAGAGGTTCTCTTACCATGTCCATATGTGATCTAGACACTAAAGAGTTACTGTGTTAGATGGTCTCTCTGACTAGCCACAACCACAAGAGAAAAATGACCAACTATTAACCTTGGATGTAACATTTTATGGCCATTGATTTTAAACTATATTCTATTAGAAGTGTAATAAGTGGGTTAACTTTGCTTATCTTGAGGAGCTGTTGAGGGTTGCTTTTTAGTTAACCTGAGCCAAAGGCTCAGGCTCAAGTGAGCTATAGTCATAGAGCACCTCCAGTCCATAAACTTTTCACATGTTCACCTTTTTCTGCAGAACCACTTCAGGGATTTTGATGAACTTGGCAGTGTTGAATTACTAATGGACCCTTACATGTGTTGTTATTTTTCAGTTGGATCCATCCAGGGGTGGTAAAGGGGCGGGGTCAAATAGGTTCAGATGGTTACCCTCCTTTGCGAAACTTCTTCTTCAGAAGGGCTGCATAGAATGAAAAATTGAAAGCATCTGAGTGATCTAGAAGGATGTGTGAAGAAGTGTTGTCGCTTTTGGTTCTATTTGGAAATGAAATTTTTGACACGTTTTCAATGATTTTTTGGCATTAGTAATTTTTGGTCATCAGCTAATGTCTTTGATCTCTTTTGATGCTAATATTGCTCAGGTTAGCATTATAGGCCAGTGTGGGCCTCTTGTTTAAAGTATTGACATGGTTTTTTAAATTCATATTTTTATATCTTTTATTTACAGGAATGTTGCCAAAACTTTCAACTAGGAATGTTCTGAAGTTTCTTCAATGTTTAAGACATTCTTACAAATTAGCTGGTGAGTTTGATTCGAGACCGGGGCTTAAGTTTCTGATACAAAAAGTGGCGAGGACGGAGGTGGCTGTCAACTTATACAAGCAAGCCGGTGCTAGTATGGTGTTCTACATACACACTCTGTTACAAATATGTGCACATCTACCAGATATAAATAAAGACTCAGTAAAGCTTCTCTCTACCAGTGATGCTCAGGGTCCTCAAGATGTTTCACAGTTAAGTACTGAACATACAGAAAGTACAGCCAAAATTAATTCTAGTCCCAACCTATTCCTACAGCTATTGCGCAATATCTGTGATGAATTGTGTCAGACATATGTCAACATTATGTCAGATGAGGGAACGAGTCGTGCTGATCAAATGGCAGAACAGCAAGTTTTTTTCTTAATTGCACAGCCTGAGGATGCTGTTGATATAATTGGAAGAAAATACAAAGATCAAATGGGAAAAAGTGACCAATCAGACACGATACCAAGTATTAGCCAGTCCGATTCTGTACTTACTACAGCAGCAGAACCTCTTCAAGGTAATTCTTCATGTTTCTTGCAATTTCCCTTTTAAGGTCATTGTTATCAGTATTCTTGCACAAGCAAGTTATTTCAGGAGAGGAAATTTTCAGAGTATAGGGACATTTTTGAGAGTTGCCATTTCACCCTAGACTCTATTTACTATCTAGTCTCAGTTTGGATGATATTCCTCACATATTAAGTAAGAAAGAATATTTTCTGTGTGTAACATGGAGTTTGCTTTTTATGTTTGATATTTGAAACTAGCTCTAGTAGACCAAAAATGCTCATAAAAGTTATTGTTTTCCCTTTCATGCACTATAATCTATTATTATGAAAAGGAGATAAGTCTTCAATATATTCAAATATGATATAGGATTCTTTTGACATGCCAAAAAATGGAGGGAAGACGCTTCACACTGAATTCAGAAAAAAAAAATTATTGTATTAGGCCACCTTAAATTAATTCTCTGGTTCTCAGGCCAATGTTTCCTAAAACAAATGCGTGCGAGAGGCTTTTTATTTATCTATTTATTGATGAAAAAACTTTTCCCACAAATTTTTAAGTTCTGTAAATTATCCAGGAATTTCCATCCTTCCAGTTCTAATTCCTTCTTAAACAAGTGTACAATTCAGTGAATGTACATCCATCCAGAAGCCTTAGATAATTGTCCAAGGTAGGACGGATTTTGCCTCAAGACGACAACTACACGCCATGTTTTCGTATCCTCGTGTATTTGAGTCATTGTCAATTATATGCTTGTTTATACTGGTGTTTCTCATCAGAAGTTTTAAACATTTTACTGACATGGTACCGCAATTTCAGATTTTATTTTATTAAATTCTTGAAAAAATCACTAATGCAGGGGCTTTCAAAGAGACGCATGCGGGCCTGAGAACAGTAATTCTAATTTTATTTGGCCTTATGCTTCATGATTTGTGTCTCGGTATTGAATAACATGTGACTGATTTGTTCAAAGTATCCATCGATATTTTGTAAAATGTTGTGAAAATCGTCTGGTATTACAGAACAAGAAGTTGATAGATCAGACGATGATGAGAGTTCAGATGAGGAGCATTTGCTATGTCCAGAGACTGATAAAACTGTCAACCCAACAAAAAGCAAACGAGAGTTACGGGAGGAACATGACAGCAAGGTGTACACCATCGCCACAGATACGCTGATGAAGTCACTGATGTCAGAATACAAAAAGAGCAAGCAAAGACATGCCATGCCATCATTTGTCAAAATCAACAAACAGAAGAAAAAGGGCGTTAAAGCGGAAATAGACCAGGGAACAGACCAGGTGATACTAAAACAGAGAAAAGCCTCTATCATGAAGGTAATATAACATTGATCTAACCTCATTGTTAAGTGCCTTTAACTCGTTCACCCTTAGAGAACATTTGGATTTGCCTCAATCACAATCATATCATATGCCAGAGTATGAAGCCCTTCATTAGCTATAGATGAGTGTTCCTCATGTAGTGTTGAATCTAGGAACTGAAAAGGGCACACAATTTCATATGCAAAAGGGCACTTATAACGCGTGAAAATTGGTTTTGAGGGCACCTGCACAATAATGTGTTATTTTATATCCTCCACATACTCATTTAAAATACCTTTCATTGAATGATAATAGAACACCTTTTGCTTAAGAAACGGATAGAATTAATAATTTTTATCTTGTTCAGTCTATAAGTCCTAGAGGTCATGAGGTCATATTTTTGGTATAGGAAAGGGCATGACACTGACAAAAAAGGGCATGGTGCTTCAGAAAAAGGGCATGGCGCAGTGTCATGCTATGTTGCTCTAGATTCAACACTATCATGACTGAATGACTTTTGAGTGGAAAAGTAGATAACAACATCAGACATTGAGCCAAAGTCATTTGTCATCTTCATTTATCTTACCCAATTACAGAAGATTCAGAGTACAGAGAAATAGAACCAAACACCACTTTGCACAAGGACAGGGAAATCTCAACTGAGTGTCAAAGATTTGCAGTCCACGTTGAGGCTTACTGAGTTGTGGATGTTGTAAATCTTTGACACTAGGGTGATATTTTCCTGTTCCTGTACAAAGTGGTGGTTGATTATATTTCTCTCAGGCCAAATAATGCATTTTTAAAACCATAAAAAGAGATCCATATGTGCAACAATGTGTATTCAAGTGGACAAATTATGACAAGAGTAGGTCAAGTACAATGTACAGTGGAGCATTAATAAACGGACACCTTGGTTCCCAAGCAAATTGTCCGGATAAATGAAACGTCCGGACTACTGAAACACTCATATCATGATGTGCAAGGCCATCTGAAAATGTTGTTCCTTGGAAATGTCATCTGGAATGTGAAGCATCTGGATTATTGGTGTCCGGATTAATGAGGCTCGAAGGTATATGGCATGTGACATCAATGGGTTGGAGAGTATGCAGGGTGTCAGACAGATATTGTAGAACGGCTAAATAGGTGGATTATTCTGTCCAGGATGAGAGAAATTCATATCTGCTTATTCAGTCATGACTCTGATTGTTTAATGGTATGAAGGGGAGTAGGATACTATCATATCTCACATGTTTTGAGAGTTCCTTCCATTACTACCATATTTTTGACCTTGTAACTTTGGCCTTCATGAGTTAAGATATTTTGTAGAATACATATATATTCTGATGAAAAGAAAAATTTGTTTCATCACTTTTTTCAGGTCATCTGTTTTGGAACATTAAATGTTTAATCTAATATAAAAATCTCTGTATGTTCCAGGATAGTGAAGCCCGGATCATGTCATGGACAGAACTCCTATGTACAATCTTGGAACTCTTTCACCAGCTTCCAGATTCCAAATACCACACATTATTACCGACAGTTTTTAATTGCGTCAATCAGTTGGTTTGTCATGCCCAAGACCAGAGACTCAGAGATGCCCTGGGACAGTGGCTTCACAGAGTTGGGACCATGTTAGAGTTTGTTGATTCTCACAGTAATTAAGATGATGTTGGAGGGATGAACTCAAGTCAAATCAGCTGTAGTTATATTGAAGTATGACATCTGGCAACAGGATCATTCTATTTTAGTTCTAAGGGTTTTCAGGATTAGTCTTGGTTCAATACAAGGTAGATTCTACTCAGTCTGCCAGTCATTCATATACATGTTTTGCTTACATTTATTTGATGTTTAGATATACAATAACCCTTGTATAAAAATGGAAACTAAGTCTATGCCTTGTTTAAGGTTCCCATATTTCAAAAAGGGTTTACTGTTTGTTTAGTTTTAACCAAAATTTTTGCCACTGGTTAAGCCAAATGCTTTATTTCTTGACAGAAATAATTAACCAAAGATTGAAATTTAACCAGTTTATGAACAGTTGAGCCCAGTTGGTATACATTTTTTAGCTGAGAGTTCCAAGTAGAACATTTCAGAATTTTTTCAGCATAGGTCATAGTTGGTCCTACTTACTAGCTCTTCTTGGAAGTTGAATATAAACAGAAATGCTAATGTCTTATGTAAAAATGTGTATGTGTTGTTTCTCTCCTAAAAAGTAATTTTCCAGTTCCTTTTTCCCAACAGTTTGCAAACCATTTATGTCAAACACAAATTTGACAGTGAAGATTTATTATAAAAATCAGAAATTTGCTTTTGATAGCAAGACTTGTCTTGGAAGATTGCTGCCATTAAAGTCCCATTTTTTTTGTCAAAGTTAAAATTTTGTAAATGGTGAATCCTGAACACTTTAAATGTGTTTTGAGAGGCCACTTATTAACCCTTTCAACCCCAAGTATCAGAATGGTATGCTCTTTTCTATTGTCTGGACTAGTTTATTTCGGTCTCTGGTGTTGAAAGGGTTAAAAGCAGACTACCATCTTGGAAGAGAAGCTCTCTCCGATTTACCTGATTTGTTATGAGATCTGAAACATCAGAAAATGTTTGATTCATATATTTTCCTGAGGTCAAATCCTCCTTATAAGATTTAACCAAAAAGTTGGCTCTAAATTATTGTGTCAGACCAACAAAAACTGTCATTCTTTACACTATAGGCAGTGTCTACTGTTCTCTAAAGGTGCACATTAATAGAAAACTGTATATCCAGAAATTCTAGTGGTATTATATTTTTGTGAGTAGATTATTTAATATTAATTTGTGAAATTATATTTCCATGATCATCTAGAGACATGATTAATCAGCTAAAGGTGCATTTGTGGAATTATAATATTAAATGAGATATAAATTTTCTTGAGGAAGTAGCCTCATTTAAATTCGCTTAAGTAAAGTTCCCGCAAATAGAACCAGATTTATAGTACACAAAGTCCACCGACACTTGTTGACACAGCTGTTGATGAATGACAGATGGCAGTGATTTGAAAGAAGCTGACACTGTCAGTTACTGACCCGACATTACGGTAATGCTTAGAAGGAATGTGTGCCATTTTTTACAATTGAAATGCTGGTAGTTTTTGCAGGGAAAACTCATTCCTGTTGTTTACAAGTACTTAAATCTGTGAATTTGGCGTTTTCTGTCAAATCGCAAGAACTTAAAATTGCGAGTTCTCGACATCAAGTAATTAAATTTCGTGTTCTGAACCCAGTTTCTCAAAGGCGGAAACAAAAGCTTGTCTAACTATATAACTCTAAGCTGATTAATTCATAATCTAAGATATAAGATTGGAAAATTATGCTTCCATCAATGATAAAACTGCCAGATCAAATAAAGGCGAGGATTTAAAATCCGCGAGGGCATCCATTCGTGAAATTACGCTAATATTAATTCCTCGCTTTTATCTAGGAAACTACAGTAGTGTATTAGTACAGGGATATGACTTATTTGTATTATATTTGAATTTATTTATGCATCATGTATAAACAAAAGAGATTTACAAAATAACTCAGCTAGGGTGTATAAAATTCAGAGAACACAAGTGTGTTCATTATACATGGTGCTGTGAATATTAGCGTGTACAACTTTAATGTACACATATGTAGAGGTTTGTTAGTTATATGCAGGTTTTTAAGTGTGTAATATTGTATATCATGACAAATCGGTAGATTACTATGTGGTATTATATAAGTAGTAACATTTAGCAGATTTTTTGTTGATTTGTGGCATATATATGATATAGGAAAACAAAACAAAAAAGCATACAGCACTGTAGTGAGCACCACAGAGAAAACAGCAATATTATTACCTCAAACAGCAAACATCAGAGAGTACAGCACTGTTATCTCCTCTCATAGTAAACACCATGGAAAGTACAGCACTCTATATCAATCACATAGTAAACACCATAGAGAGTACAGCACTGTTATCTCCTCTCACAGTAAACACCATAGAGAGTACAGCACTGCTATCTCCTCTCATAGTAAACACCACAGAGAAAACAGCAATATGATTACCTCAAGCAGCAAACATTAGAGAGTACAGCACTGTTATCTCCTCTCATAGTAAACACCATAGAGAGTACAGCACTGTTATCTCCTCTCACAGTAAACACTTTGGAGAGTACAGCACTGTTATCTCCTCTCTTGTAAACACCATGGAGAGTACAGCACTGTTATCTCCTCTCACAGTAAACACCATGGAGAGTACAGCACTGTTATCTTCTCTCACAGTAAACACCAGAGTACAGCACTGTTATCTCCTCTCATAGTAAACACCATAGAGAGTACAGTGCTGTTATCTCCTCTCACAGTAAACACCAT
>JACSZP010007292.1:0-13354 GCA_016161895.1 Pinna nobilis | reverse complement strand
GTCACACTGGACCTTGGTTTTTAGTGTTTCCTGAAAGGAGAGGGGCAGCAAACAGCAACATGGTTTGGATTCAAACCCAAAACCACACAAGCAGAACAAGTCAACCACCGGGCCATGGCAGCCCAATTTCTATCTGTACTGCATAGCTGCGATTATTGTATTGTCATCTCTTTCGGAGGGCTTGCATTGTTGTATTTACATCTCAGGAAAGTATTGTTTTACATCTTTTTTCCCCCTTAATTCATGTATTGTTTATTTGTTTGTAGATAACGTCTTCTTTGGACGTTCTTTGAAATGATATGTTGTTTAAGGGTATAATTTTGAGTACATGATCCAAGATCTTGAGTTGAGAGGAGGGAGAAATGTGACCGAAAGAAAAGACATTTTGTGTGGTCTACGATTAGTGTTGCTTTGTCATGGAGGACTACATGTAAAACGAGTTCTGTCTCTGAATCTTCAGCCCATTATCATATTTTTTGCACTCTAATGCAGATGCGTAATTCATAAGAGAACAATGAAATAGTAATATTGATAATTAAAGTGAGCATGCATACAAAACGGAAGTTAATTTTTTTAGCGCTTTAAAGTTTAATACAGTACTTATCAATATCCACTCATGGTGTAGGTGTTGACTGAAGTGCAATGCAACCTATTAACAATTGAGTTGGACAGGAAATTAAGTTAGCCAATCTTCCTTCTTTTTGATTATAATTTTCTTTTATCATGTTAGGGTAAAACAAATGAAATAACCACATTGGTTAACCATGTGAAACCCAGCAATGAAATACTAGTCTGATAAATAATTACACGTAATGTAGTTATCAAAATTTCACTTTCACTTTATGGCGTGTTAAGAAAGAGATATAAATAAATTGTTGGTATTTTGTATCACCTGAAAATGTGCCTCGGATGACAGCAGGAATTTGACAGTATTTTTGAGTGGTCTGATATTTCCTGGTTATTCCTAGACAATTAGCCTATTGTATTGTACTTCATGCACAGGGGCCAAAGTTGGCATATATGATAAACACTTTGATTCTGTGTGTATGGATAAACCTATGTTTTTACCTCCAATGTGGGTTCAGTGGTGAATGGAATTTTCATAGGGAGATTATTGATTTTTATCATTAATTTTGTATTTTAGTGATCTTTCCTGGAAGAAATGATTAAAATTGGCATTCTGGGTTTTGTGTTGGAATTTTAATTGAGTGTAAATTCTGTTGGATAGTATTATGTGATAAATACATGTTTGTTGATGAGAGGGCAGTATTAGCAACACCCCAGGAGCTTGGGATTATCAACAAGACATGGCATACACTGTAAAGGTATCAGAATTGCTTGAACAGATGTTAAATTTTTGTTATTACAATATTGTAATTGAATTTCTGTGATAATTCTTATGAATTTTATTCAGTCAGTAGTAAAAAAAACCTCTTGGTTGGTTGTATTGTTGTTTAATGTTTCACTTATATGGACATGTGCCGTTGGAGGGCGACAAATTTTGCCTATGCTTGGCACTTATGACGGTAGAGCAGGCAGGATCCTTTAACGTGACAACACCTCCTGTAACATGGGACCTTGGTTTTTACTGTCTCATCCGAAAGATGGGGACGGCCAACCATACTGTGGCTTGGTCTCGAACCCCGTACCCTTTGATTCAAAGTCGAACTCGCTAACCACTAGGCCTCGGTGGTGCCCAAAAATCTTTTCTCAATATTTTGAACAAGTTTGTATGTTCTAAAGAATAAACTGTTCTATAAAATTACAGTGAAAGCTAACCTAAATACCACCTCACTCGTGAAACCACCTCACTAATCAGGCTAATTTTAGCCAGCCATTTGGATGGGTTAGTAGTGAGATTCCACAGAAAATATTTTGAATAACTGGTATATTTGGGGGAGGGGATAATAATATTGCTGTTGATAGGAAATCACTTGAAAAAATTCTTTTAATTTGTATGATGTACCCTTGCATATACAGATAAAGTCTTGGATAATTTGTCCAAAAAGTAAATTATTGCATTCAGGGAGAGTTCTTTAACATGTGTAGCCCTACTGTGACATGGGACTGCAGCTTTTACTGTATCATCTCATAAGACAGACAGAGACAGCCAACCACAACATAGTGTGGTTTTGAACCCAGTACCGTGCAGTCAGAAGGTGAACATCCTAATCACTGAGCTAAGGTGGCTCCATGTGTAAGGAAGTGAAAAACCTTGAGAATTTAAAGTATTCCGTTAGCTGCTAGTAAAGAGACTGATACTGAACAAGGAAGTAAATAGCAAAGTTATGGTTACCAAGCTTTGTCACGCTGTAATCAGAATTTAGGATGTAAATGGACAAATCAGATGCTTGTTTTATTAAAAAATTGACCATGAAAATTACCAGTACTATTGAACCTGTCCTAAGAGACTTCCTGTTCTGAGAGACCACATTTTTCATGGTTTTAGGGATGGTTAGTCAAGAAAAATTTCACTGTGAGGATAGTTAACAACTTTAGATAACCAGTGATCAGAACCTGCTCTAAGTGGTGAGACAATACTCTTGCTGATATTTCATAAATTTTCATAATGCAATTAAAGAAGTACCTAGGGATATGAAAAAAAGTCCTGATGAATATGTCAAGTTGTGGAATAATAATAATCTCAACATTACTATCTCCACATGGAAAACAGTTGCAAATCCCTAATGGAATGGGACCAGGTGTGTAGAAGGAGTAAGCTACATCCCCTCTTGGTATGCCATCCCCTTTTGTAAATCTTCCAAAGAAATAGCAAGTTTGTTACAATGTTGATACTGTAAAATGTTGTGTGTTTTTTATCTGATTAGGAAATGATATAGAACAGAATTTTGAGAAAGGTTTTTAAACTTATATTAGTTGAAAGCATTTACAACATTCTAGTTCATTTACCCCTGCAATTTTCTGTGAAGCAACCTGAAGTTTTGATATTTGAGAATTCATACTCAGATATGAATCTCTATAAAACAAAGTTATTTTTATGAAGGAGACAAGGCAACAAAAAAGGTTGCATTCAGATCCCTCACCTGATACTATCTATACTAGAGGAAACTGACCAGTTCTTTCATTTACTTTGTAAATATACATGTATTCTGACAATACTCATCTAGCCTCTATATATTCACCATGTTTCCTCTCCAAGTTTCGTTGGTATCCAGTTTCAGCATTGACTTAATCATCACTTCAGAGCTGTTGAAATGTCAGCCAGGGAGATTATCATATAAGTGATTTGAACCTTGAATCTTTCATTGATGATTTGCTCTAATTAGTACAGTACCAGAGCAGAGTAGATGATGAGGGACATTTAACACTGATTATGAATGACTGTGTCACTCTTTAGAAGTACAGTTTCTATTTTTGTGCACTCTACAGACCTTTACCTATCTAAGTTCAATAGCAAGCTGATAGGAGGTAGGACATTAACATGGATGTTGGTAGACACAAGTTTTTGCTGACACACTTTACTTGGTCTGGTTATTTGTAGATTTTTTACTGACATATATTTTTAGTTGGCCTTTTATATTCTTGTGCTTTATATATGAGTTTGGATTATTAGAAGGGATATTAGTAAGCAGTATTATATGACTGTTGAGTATACCTAAATGTCAAGTTGAGTTGTAGCTAATTGCTCATTATATTTCCCCTTCCTTATGGTAATTACACTGATTATTTAGTCCTGTTACCTCTACACCACAATTTTAAAGAGTAGTGCTCTTTATGAGACTGAAAATGGAGGAACGTTAGTCTCTATGTTAGTGAGTTCGCCTTTAGATCTTTAGCTTTTGGGTTTGACCCTGCTCTGCAGTATGCAAAGACGATTTTGGCAGTAAAAGAACCATCACTGATTAATGAACTAAAGGGATGAGCATAGTACAAATTTGAAGTCTTTCATTTGCTTTCAGTGACATCTCCATATGGATGAAATATTCTTGCGTTTTAGCATCCAATGCAAAACATTGTTCGGTTCCAAATGCAACCTTCAAAATTATAAGTTGATTGTAAACCTAAAAATGTCAGTTTATTGCAAACCGTAGTATGACTTGACATATCATTTCCACTTCATTTCTTGGAAGTTTAGAAGTTTAGGAGCTTGTTGCCATTAGAACTTATTGGTTTTTTGTAAGTTCTGTGTTACCGCACATGTTTTGCTGTAAACTAAGTCTCAAGTGGGAGCTTCTGTGGATCACTGAGACAATATACATACAAATGAGATGTTCAAATTACATAAGATGCCTTTGTAGAGATGTTGGCAGTGGTGTTATAGACAAATTGATTTATTTTCATTTTCAAAGTTTGCCAAATACATATAGGAGAACAGGTTCTTAGAAAATAAGTCAGTCATGACAATTAATTGTTTCATTTTGTCATATTGCGGCAGCCATTTATTATTGGGGAGGAGCAAACCTGATTATAAATGTACGTGGCACCTAGAAAGAAAAGTGGAAAGAAACCACTGGTCCTCAACAAGGTAAACAGACACGTTTTCTCACATGATCAACTTAGGTTCTAGGGAGGCTTGAACTAGTACTGCTGACAAGAGGTGAGACACTGAATGGTTCAGAGCACAATATTCTAACCATTCAGCTATGGAGGCCCTGTATTAAGTACAAAGTGAAGACAAAAAAAAAAACAGGAGTGGACCAATCAAAATCTCATATTAAAGATAAAAAGTGTAAATGATAGATGATGAAAATAAAGTAATAAAGGTAAATTATTAAGTAGCTTTGTTTGTGCATTTCCCTATTTAAAAGGTTTATTTTCTCCCTTGTTCATTGACAACAAACATCTCTTCCAGGGGTTAAACTAAACAGACAGTGTTGGTTAGGCCTTGTCGATCATGACAACACAATGAAGTGACATTTTATATCATAAAATGGTGTCAATCCTGATGACAAATTGTGTTGCCACAATTGTGTGGTAAAAAATAGGGGAGATAACCATGCTTATTAAAGAGAATAAGACAAATAGTTGGTTTGAGGTATTGTTGTTTAATGTCCCACTCAAGAATCTTGCATTTGCATGGAGACTTCACCATATGCTGGTGAAGGGCGACAAATTTGGCTTATGCTCAGCATTTATGGCTGTTAAGCACGGAGGGTTCTATAACATGCTGACACTTACATGTACAGTGACACATGACCATTACTGTCTCATCTAAAGGACAGGGATAACCAACCACAGCTCAGCATAATTATGGACCCAAGACCATTTGATCAGAAGCCAACCATGTTAACTACTGAGCCACAGAGGCCCCTTTAGACAAATGATAATAGATTTAGATATAGGCCTCAAGTTATGATCTATATTTGCTTTTATTGAGACTAGCTTCAAATCACTTTCAATGGCTGCCAGAAATCCCCTGTCTACATGTATATCTAAAAATGCCTGCTGTAGTAGATACCATTTCAGGTTCCTCAATTAGATACCTGGCCCAATACAGGTGTTGTAACTGAAATACAGATAAAAGTGGTTTAGGTTGTTACCCTCTAATTTTATGAAAGAAGACACAGCAATATATGAAATATATTTATTTGATTTCTAACTTTTTTTTCTAAACAAATAAACAACAATTGGAAAATTAACTACAATTTCCTAGTATGAAGATCCTGGGGAGTGTTAATTATCAGATTGATTATATTATCAAAGCTTACAAGAGCTGTGAAGCTGTGAGGAATTTAGGCACAGGTTTTCTGTATCACTCTTCAGATTATTGACCTTCAAGTATACATTTGTAAGTCTGACATTTGACCTTTGCCTCTGTGAATTGGTCCTGTGCAATTACCCTCCATAAGCATGTTCCTGTTTTACAGAGATAGCAGTTTCCTTTGTGCATTGTTGAGATGAGGCAATAGTTGGTGTAAATATCTTGTCTATTCCTTGTTACTAAATTTGTTATAACATTTATGGTTGTCCTGATGTCAGGTGTAGGCCGACTATTTGGTAAAACTACTGAATTCTCTGACTATTTAAAGTATTAATATGATATATTTAGATACAGATATGATTTATTTCTGGTTTCTTATTTCTAAATTAAAGTTTTGAGCACCTGTTCTGCAAGTTTTAAGCTTACTTATTCTTTTCCTCTTTATTTCAGATATCTTCCAGACCAAAATGAAAGCAAAGAATGGTAAGCTACATTTACTTTTTAACAGTTTCTGAGTGGTGAAAGGGAGATAAATCTTGCAAATGAATACACACTCTATCATGTAATGGTTTTGATTTGCTACTAAACCCATCAGTCTTATTCCGAGATTACTTTGGCAAGAAAAGTGTATCACCATGCCTCTTTGTTTTAATTAACTTGCTTTATTTTATATCTGTACACAAAGATGTATTCACCTCAAATATATTTTGACATACTGTAATTTTTGCCATAAGCATCTTTATTTTGGAATTTCTTGTCTGCTATGGGGGCACCTGGTTTTAATGATTTGGCAGAATATTTACCCACACTAACATAATTTTAAAACAAAGAAATATGTTTTTTTTTTCTGCCAGTATAATCAATGACAATAAATAAAATCATTCTTGTGAGATCAAGATAACCATAGGTGGGCATTACAGTTCAGATTCAAATGCTAGTTTTACCATTGATACATTGTTGTCATATGCAACATTGTAGTAGGGCATTTCTGTGATGCGGAACTGTTGTCATATGCAACATTGTAATAGGGCATTTCTGTGATGCAGAACTTGTCATATGCAACATTGTAGTAGGGCATTTCTGTGATGCAGAACTGTTGTCATATGCAACATTGTAATAGGGCATTTCTGTGATGCAGAACTTGTCATATGCAACATTGTAGTAGGGCATTTCTGTGATGCGGAACTGTTGTCATATACAACATTGTAATAGGGCATTTCTGTGATGCGGAACTTGTCATATGCAACATTGTAGTAGGGCATTTCTGTGATGCGGAACTGTTGTCATATGCAACATTGTAATAGGGCTTTCTGTGATGCGATAAGGTTGCAAAAAGTACAAAATGTATAAGAAATAGAACAGAGGATGTATTAGGAACAATAACTAAGACATCTGTTGTTAGTAGGAAAAACAATTAAATTGACAAGTTCATAGATAGACTGGGAATATTTGCTTACAGATTCATTATCATTGAATGTTGTAGAGAGAAACCCATCTAGAGAGAAAGCTTTCATGAGAGACCATCTGAAACTTGTTTTCAAAGAAGCATTTTCTGAATAATCCTTGTAACAACTCCCAGTTTTAGAGACTTTAAAAAATGATATTGTGGGGCTGATATGAGGATATTTTTTTATTTTTATTTTTTTCTTACATTCCAGCATAATACAATATATGGACTAAAAACCCCAAAATCAGAGGAGAAATCTTATGGTTTAATTACTTTCCTGCATATTATAAAAATCTCAATTATTGTATCCTACTTTTGAAATTTTTTTGAAAATCTAATTCAAGTTTGAGAAGGAGTGATGCTCCTGTAACCGTGAGTAATTTTAGGTTTCATGTAAAGTGCCTTTGATTAAATTTTTTATATAACACAAACAAACAAACAAATTAGTTACAATTAACACATTTGAAAACATTGATCAAGTATATTTTGTCACTAATAGGACCACTTTTTAGTAAGACTAATGATTAAATTTTAGCTGTAAATTGATGAAGTAATATCCAAAAACATTTATTGCCATTCCAATAAGATCATATAGTATAAGGGACCTAACTCTTACAGACCACGGAGTGAAAAAAGTGTTGATGGTTATCTTTCTTTGCATAGCTGTGTGATTGCTCATTGCCTCATAAATAAATAATGTCTGGTGCACTTTAAGTATATTGCGTAGAATGAAATCAGTTGGTAAGTACACTTAATCTATATAGATGTAATATAACACTGGGCGAATTATAAAAATGTTTCATCATCAAGTAAAAATTTATATATTTTGTTCTATCTTTTTATTATGCAATATCTGGAAAGGTACAGTCACACATGTTATTTATAAATCTGATAATGAACTTAAAATCTGTTTATTTGGGGTCAACATAAAGAAATAAAATACCATTCATTTTTCAGTTTCTTTGCTTTCAAGCATTATTCACTTTCAGAGAACTTGAATTATCTTAGTACAATCTTTACACTGAGGTAAAATTTTGTGAGATTTGAAATTGAACTAGTCAAGTAAGCTTTGTTCTTAAGCTCAGCATTAATTTTCCGTCAATCTTATCCTAGGCTAGTATTTCTCAAGCCTTTTAAGTCATTCAGCTGAGAAATCTATCGCCTATCACTCATCATCATATCACCTCAGTCATACCAATATATGCATGCTGTGATAGTATTTAAGCCCTTTTTCACTTGTTACATTTTTATTCTGTCAGCATCAACCTGATTTGTGCATTCCTCTGATGGGTAGGATTTTTTTCTGTGCAGTGAAGAAGGATTTTTGAAGTGCCCAGGTAATTCCTCTGGGCATTTTTAGGTTTTTCCTCATCTCTTGGGGCACTGGCTCCTGTCATATGTAACGTAAACAGAGACCCGTCATGTCTCAACTCATCTTAAGACAATGTGGCCTTGGATTTGAGCATCAGCAGGGCAACTGGCTTTTCCTGCCCTTTGAATGAAAGAAACTGTAAAAACAGGTGCAGAGTCCAATTGGTACAATGGATCAGCATACATGTGTAACTCGTTCACCCCTGAAAAATAGTTGACTCTCAATTACATCAATGATTTAGGCAAATCCAAGTGAATCATTAGGGGTGAATGAGTTAATCCTTTCAACACCACAGACCAAAATGGACTGATCAAAGACTATAGAAAAGACCATACCATTCTGATACTTGGGGTTGAAAGGGTTAAGATCCTTCACTGCTTAATTGCCATAAGTGCTGAGCCAAGGTCAAAATTTGAAGTGGTCAAAATATGGCATTTTTATGACATCTCCATATGAATAAAAAGATTCTTAAATTGAATGGTAAACAATAATGTAACAACATACATGTTGACAATGGAAGTATTTTTTACTTCATCTTTAGAACCATTAGGTCAGTCTCTCTCAAACTTGAGATGATTGGTCAGTGGGTGATACTTTGTTTGAATTAATGTTATGAATCTAAATTGTCCATGCCTTTTTGCAAAGCTCCTTTTAAATTCTTGATTGTGCACATAGTCCAAAAGCACCAATTTTGAATTTTATTTTGAACTTCATTTACACCTGAACTGAAATTCTTGTGTTGTTGTTTAACATTCCCCAGAAGAATTTTCTATTTAGATTGAGATGTCACCAAATGCTGGAGGGAGGCTTACATTTTGCCTTTTATATGTTTGGCACTTACAGCCTTTGAATAGTGAGGGTTCTTGGTTTTTTTTTTTACCTTGGTTTTTACTGTCTCTTCCAAAGGAGAAGGTAAGCCAATCGTCCATTATCAAGACTCGAACGTGTGACTTCACACTCTGAAATTGAGCACTCCATCTTACAGCTACACTGACAGAAGTGCTATTTCACAATACTTGGTACTTGTATCTCTCATATTTAATGCTTTTAGTGTAAACTTTGTGCTTCATGATGTCATGAAATTTTCATCACCTGTTTTATCATATTACAAATAAAAGACTTATCTAAAGCTGTGATATGTCTAAAGCTGTGATATACATGTGAAGTGTCTAGACAAATCCTCTACCTGACCTCCATGTGCAGGTTAATTGTGTTCTTCTTACCTATATATACCTGTACATATCCGTAACCCTTGTACATTGTGGATGCTATTACTGTAATTAATGCAACCACTTAACATTATCAGCTAATAAAAAAAAATCTGTTACACATAGTTTTACTTTGAATAACAAAGGTTCATAAAAAGATTTTTTTTTGTAATTTTTTTCTCCAAATTTGATACTGAGGGTTCCGTCTATAAAGACTTGAAATACCTAAAATCTGTCTTCTTTCTTTCCTTTCCATCTTTAGAATTGAAACTTGAAATTAAAGATAGCCCTAGGATGAGATTTGAATAAAAGGCTTGGTACTCAAATATCAAGTATGGTGCTTTGAAAACTTCATTTTGACAGAATGAAGGCCAAATTGATTATACGGAATACGAGGAGACAGTTTGCCGAAAACTTCAAATAATACATATAATAATGTTCAACAATCAGGCAATTTAACCATCTGTATACAAAGTGTTCAAAAAACATTTTTACATGAAAATTCAACACAGAATGTATGTCACTCGGTACAAATGCATTGCATTGTGGAAGTTTACAAGTTTAAAAATATTAACTTTTTTTTCTTTTTCACATTTTGAAAATGCTTACAATAAGAGGGTGGCTGAGATGACATTTTGATTGATATCGCTTGAAGCAGAGTCTCTATAAAAGGCGAGAGGATATACTTGGTAGCTGTAGCTGTGTGTTTGAAATTAAGAAATTGCTTTGATCACATGCTGGTACATCTCTGTGTTCTCTTTTTGTCTTTCTCCTTTTGTGTCATTTTCTCTCCATTCTGTCATTTTTCTTTCTCTCCTGTTTCTTTTTATCACTTTTTTCCCTGTCCCTCTCTCTGTCCGTCTGTCTCAGCTTGAAGACTTGAGACTATAAATTCTCCTTCCTGCAGCTGAAATTTCGGCGCAATTTTAGTGTCAGTACTATGTTCACTTTAATATTTTTGATAATTATATACTTATATTATAAAAAGCACTCGATTTTGAAGTTATGTAGAATACAGTCTTGTAATTTTCTTCAAAGAAACATTTGTATTAAATTTGTAGGTTGATTTGAAAGTTCGAAAAAATTAAAAATTTGAATAATCAGTTGTAGTAATATGATAGTGCGTGGGCTTCAAAATTGCTATAGCCGCCATCCTATCTTTGAATTTATTGTAGTAGTAAACAAATTGATAAATATATCACACCTAATTAAAGAGTTACTCTTTGTGGTAAGCCCAAGTCTTGTATGATGAATTATTTTGTGCTTCCTTTTCTGTGAATTAGCCACCTGAAACATACCCTCCTAAAACTTCCATTATTTCCATAGTGATAAAAAGGACCAATGCTGTATACTGCGTAAGCAGCAGAAATGGTCTTGACAGCATGTCTACTGGCTGATTTACATGCTGCGGTCCACCCCTGTCACAATAAAATATGAATTTATCATCTCTGAGGTTAATTTATATGCCTCCTAGTTTGTTACTGTGAGGACTGATGAAAATGAATGCCAAAATCGGAATAGATTAGCTAAGAGGGCAGAATTATTGGGGTAATACTAAATCATGTCCTGAAGAATATTTTATAATTTTGTACCAGATACAGTCATTCAGAGAACTTTTATTAGCTCTTGTGTGATCTTTTGGACCGTAACTCTATTACTACCTAACCGACCAAGCCTATGTTTATAGATGCTAGTAGAGCTGTTTCACGTTTTTTACATCGAGTTTTTGAATTATGGCTAACATTGCATTTTTGCCTTTCATTGAATACAAAGGACATAAATGGTTAATAATCGAAGTGTCGATATTATTTATAGGGCATTTGTATGGAGATCTGATAAGATCTCTCACTGGCAGGCCTGAGACCGGTACTTTACTAAACAATATGTAAACAAAACCCTAAATAGGATAAAATGCTCCAAACTTGTATTGTTATGAAACACCAGGTCCAATAAATAATGATTAGGGTTACTCACCTTGTAGTTTCTCCCCTTTTAACTGAAATTTATCAATTAACTTGATACTTGCGAAAAATTTAAGAAGAATTCGGATATTGAATTTCACCAATATGGTATAATGTATGAAGGGTATGAAGCAGAGAGTGACATAGCGGCAGTACTAGTCATACACAAAATATTTTATATTGAAAAGATTTTTAATTTTCTGTCAGTTTTAGTTATGTATCGCTATACTGGGTATGATAATGCTGCAGAATTATGAGATTTTTTCCCGTTCTGGTCGTTACTCTGGAGGTTATATTGAGGTTGATATGCAGTGATGCGGTGTATCCAGTCATTCTACATATTTTACCTCAAGTTTTGCACCTAATTTCAGAAAGCTGAAAAAGAATAAGTACATATCTGAAGGAAAATTGTTAGAATAAAGTTTTGCTCAACATTGACAATTAATTCTATCTGAATTTACAAGTGTCCTGTTGTAATTCTTGCCCAATGAGATTATCAGCTAAAGAATATGCTATTATCATGTTAAATGTATTAACATGTTATGTGAGCATTATCCCGTGGAGACTTCTACATGTCCGATTGTTCATCATTATTGTATTCATGCCAGACTCCGCAGGAAGCAAATGGTACAGAGTAACATCATTGATGTTGTACAGTGTAAAAGCCGTGTCTGCTATTTACAATTCGGCATTAGTATTCTCCTAAATATCGTCATCATTAATCATATTGAAGTCATAGACTTCATGCTGCAAGAAGCTAATCTGTTGTGTTGTTAAAATAGGGTGGAGGTATCTGCTATTTATAAGCTTTGTTAAATTCAGATGGTATATGGTTTTATTTGTTGAAAATGAATATTATTGCACTTGACTTGATCTCTGATTTCAGTGCAGTTTTGTGATGATGCATATCACGGGTCTAGTGCAAGCTTGGGTTTAATTTGTTTTTCCCAGTCATTGGATTTGATGGTAAAAGCCTAGGTCCAGTGCCACAGTTGTTGTTGTTGTTGCGTTGTTGTTTAACGTCCCACTCAAGAATATTTCACTCATATGGAGACGTCACTGTGTGCCAGTGAAGGGCGACAAATTTTGCCTGTGCTCGGCACTGCTGGGCCCTATGTTTTTACTGTCTCATCCGAAAGACAGGGATGGCCAACCACGGAGTGGCGCCTGCGGGAATCGAACCCCGGACCCCTCGGCTTGAAGTCAAACACTGGGGGCCTCCGTACTCGGCCACGGAGGCCCCAAGTGTCACAGTAGATGTTAGCATGTTAAAGAACCCTCACTGCTCAATCACCATGGGTGCAGAGGGAGCATAGGCCAAATTGATGTCCTTCGGAGGCACAATTTGGAAGCACAATGCGATGTCTCCATATAAGGGAAAGATTCTTGAGTTGAGGAAATTAAACCAAATCACAACAGACCAATAAACTAACATACAGTTGCACTTTACACTCAAATTATTTTTACCATTTGTTATGAGACTTAGTTTGATTTGTAACTGCAATTTCTTTTCATTGGGTCCAGTCATGAGTCATTTCTTAAAGATTTGACAGTGATAGCTTCATATACGATACTTTAATTGTTATATTATTCATACTGACATCAAATGCACTATTTTTACACACGTAAAGGGGAGATTTCTGTCGTTTTTGCAATTTTTCTGTTTAATAATGTACAAAAAAGACACAATAATATTTTTCTTGC
>JACSZP010007290.1:1840-12070 GCA_016161895.1 Pinna nobilis | reverse complement strand
ATCATTCTTTTGTCACAAGATACAAACTTTAGCCTACAATTTTAAATGTAATTTTCAGGCCTTTTGATGGAAAAATTAGGAAGAAAATAACCTTCTTACTGGATTAAAAAAAACTAAACTAAATGACTATTTATTTCTAGGCAATCTATATGAGAGCATAGACGTATACGTCTATGATAAGAGATATGACTCTCTTCCTCTACACAATCAAGTTGTAGGTTGTTAATGCACACATGCAATGGTATAAAGTTAATTTAGTGTGGTTTAATGCCACTTTCGACAATCTTTCAGTCATATCGTGGCTAATGGTATAAAGTAACGACATTCCAGAATTACACTGGTTTGTTTATTGGATGGTTGGTTGTGTTGTTTTTTAAATCAAGAATCTTTCACTTACATGGAGATGTCACCGTGTGCCTGTGAAGGGCGACAATTACTGCCAGTATGCTCGGCACTTATATCAGGGAGTAGAGCCGGGAGGGTGCCAACACCGCCAGAAATGGTTTGTTTATGTGTTTGTTACTTGAGCCATACATTTTTTTGTACTTAAAAGCCATTGGCTGCTATACAATATGGACAAAAATAACATGTACGTCATTTATCTGTTTATAAGGTAACTGCATAAAACACATGGAAAATTGGATCAGTTCCTAACAGGGTAAATACAGTGGAACCATACTAGTATGATCCCCTATGTATGATATGGTATTGCTGTTTAACGTCCCACACAAGAATATTTCACTCATATGGAGACGTCACCGTGTATCGGTGAAGGGCTACAAATTTTGCCTATGCTCGGCACTGATGGCCATAGAGCAGGGAGGGTTCTTTAATGTGCCAACCCATACTGTGACACGGGACCTGGGTTTTTACTGTTTCATCGGAAAGACAGGGACGGCTAACCGCGGAGTAGCGCTATACGGCTCGAACCCGGATCTTACAATTTGCTAACCACTCGGCCATGGAAGCCCCAGACCCTCTATGTGACTTGCTAATATTGGTCTGAATAGAGTATGGGCTCCAATGTAACGGTTGAAATTGCTAAGGCCTAGAACTGACTGAAGTTTGATGGTCTGAATTGTGAGGTGGTCTCCTACATGTACCTGAGGTGGTCTTAAGGCGAGGTCCCAATGTATTCCCAGCAAGAAAATTATCTCTAGCTATATTAAGATCTGCTGAGATTAAACCTTTAACAATATGTTAAACATGTACACTGTTTTAATTCTCTTTTCCTTAAATGTAAACTTTGCTAGACAAACTTTTTGAACAAAAATCTAAGGATTAATTCTAGCCCCTTGAAAAGTCTTGAATTTTAGATTTTGTTTTTATTTACACCCTGCCTTAGATTCCCACTGATACACAGAAAGCAAAAACATGTTATCTAGTGCTGATGAATTCGTTTACCTGCATCACACACAGCGGTAGGATTTTAATCGGGTGTCAGTTTAATCCATCTTTTCAACTCTGCTTTTGAAAAAAGATTTGAAATTTAAAAAGAAAATGAGTTTTAAATCTGTTTACAAACTTGTCACATTATATTGGTATAGTGCACCTGTGGATTACGATTCATTTGTGTTGGTATGTTACTGTGTATACTTGAATGTATCGTAGTTATTGATGAAAACCCCCGAGTTGTTGTTGCGTTTGTTGTTAAACGTCCAAATCAAGAATATTTCACTCATATGGAGACGTCATTGTGTGCCGGTGAAGGGCGACAAATTTTGCCTGTGCTCGGCACTGCTGGCCATAGAGCAGGGAGAGTTTTTTTAATGTGCCAACACCTTCCGTGATACGGGACCTTGGTTTTTACTGTCTTATCCAAAAGATAGGGACGGCCGACCGCGGAGTGGCACTGCAGGAAAACCCCTGAGTAACAGACAGACTATATGCACGTTCAGTTGGTTGGTGGTATTGTTTTTTAACAACCCTGTATGCCGGTGAAGGGCAACCCTGAACCTTACAATTTGAAGTTGGACATGTTAACCCCTGGCCACGGAGGCCCAATATGCATGTTCAGAAAGAAATACAGATGCAGGAGACACGAATTTTCTATGTTGGTTGGTTGGGTATGCTGATGTACATGTATAACGTCCAATGCAAGAATCCTTCACTTATATGTAAATGATATGTTTTTTCCCAAATTTTCAGCCAAAAATTTCCAATCATGACGATGAAAATGAAACTCAATCAATGTATTGCCAAATACACGTAGCAAACCTTCAATAGCTTGCTGGTAGATTGGTATTGTAATTTTCATCATGAACAAACAAAATAAGTGGTAAATAGGGGTCTATTTTGATATTTACAAGTGTTAAGGATTTCATAATACCGTAACATGCAAAAATCCAAATTTTTTGGTCAAAACTCCTATTCAAGTGTCGTGGGCCATGTTCCAAAAACTAGTGAGAAAAAGTCCTGAATTGACAAATGATTTCAATCACCCCTAACATTTTCTGTCATATATCCCCATACCTGCGACAACAAGCTGATGGAGACTTCAGAAGTTTCACTTGGGATTCAAACTCTCGATCTGTTGGTGTTGTTTTGTATGTTTGTTTTGTTCTACATACGGTGGCAGCCAGTGTTTTTGGTGGAGGAGAGAAACTGGTAACATACATCACTACATGCCATAACATACCCAGGAAGAGACAGCCAGCCTTCCTCACATAATCAACTCGGGTACTAGCGAGGCTCAAACTGGTGCTTTTGATGAAAGGTGGGAGATGAAATACCACTACAGAAAATTTGAGGATATTTGTGAATAGGATAGGGAGTTATTTTTTATCAACAAAAAACTTATAGTCACTCAAAGTACTCAATTTATAAGAATACAGGTATATACCGCAAATCTCCAGAGTGTCTGGAGTTATCAAGATAAGGCCATTGTTAGAAAATTATTGGTTTGCTGTAGTGATACTAAGATATCTACTGTGAATAGGTAGGACAGGTACAAGTTTTAGGGGTTCTTTTTTTTAAAACCCTAAACCATACAGTGCAATATAGTGGAGTTGGTCTATAACGAAGTCAAAGGGGATTGACTTTTGACTTCGTTAAAGGCATCCTTCGTTTTAAGCACCGGAATTTACTAAATAAATAGATAAATAGTAATTCTGTTGGAGGATTTTATTCCTCTTCGTTATAGCACTGAATTTGCTTTAAGTCGATTTGTTATAGACCTTCTCTACTGTATAAGCAACTGGAAAATATTAGAAAACTGAGGAAAAAAATCCACAATGGCAATAAAAAAAATTCTAGAGGCAAGGTTTTTGAGTGAGTGCATGTATATGAAAGTCATGTTACAGCAAACCAAAAGTTTTTTAAGGATGGCCTAATCACCGCCACAGACCACTCAACTCCCCNNGACATATCTTTAACACTTCCTTTGTCACGTGGGGCTATGTTTATAGCTCTCACTAATTGCTTGCTGTCCATCAGATTTTCTGTGGGCTAACAAAACCATCATACTTCCTGTCACTGTGATTCCCCGGTATATGTTCTTTTATGGTCAATAACTCAATTAATACGGAGCATGTGGCCGCTTGATATAGGCTTGATGACTTTATTGTGTATCGCTGGCGGGATCGTCTCTCTATAAAGCCATATTCACGTGTATGTTTATAGTATAATTACATGTACCATTATCTTATATGTGTATAAAAATAGCAGAAAATTATGCCATATATTAAGATTTACGGAGAGTTTTTGTCTGCATATAAAATTATCCTAGTATATGCATGTATAAGTATTGACCAGTGTTTATACCGATTATGACAGAAATCAAACATGTACATGTACTCAACAAATCTAAAACTTGTCCTTAATTATTACAGTCTAATGGATGACATGTATATCAATGTTTATGTTTCATTCAAGCAGCTTAAATATTTTGTACTGTGGCCTAATGGTTAGGGTGTTTGGCTTCTGACTGAGAGGTCCAGGGTTTAAATCTGAGCAACACTGGGGTTAGCTATCCCTGTTTTTTTGGGATGAGACAGTAAAATCTGAGGTCCAGTGTGACAGTAAGTAACAGCTAACCTAAGAACCTGCTCTGCGGCCATAAGTGCCTAATAGGCAACATTTTTTGACTTTCATCAGCACGAGGTGACGTCTCAATGTTTGGTTAGGTATTGTTGTTTAACGTCCCACTCAAGAATATTTCCCTCATATGGAGATGTCACCCTGTGCCGGTGAAGGACTACAAATTTTGCTATGCTCGGCACTGCTTGCCTAGAGCAGGGAGGGTTCTTAGCCAACACCTACTGTGACATGGGACCTTGGTTTTTTCTATCTCATCCGAAAGACAGGGACGGTCAACCGCGGAGTGGTGCTGTGCGGCTCGAACCCGGATCCTCCGATTCGCAGTTGAACACGCTAACCACTCAGCCATGGAGGCCCCGACATGAGAGAGTAAAATCTGAGGTCCAGTGTCACAGAGTAACAGCTAACTTAAGAACCTGCTCTGCGGCCATAAGTGCCTAATAGGCAACATTCGTCGCCCTTCACCAGCACAAGGTGTCACATCTCAATGTAAGAGAAAAATTATTGAGTGGAATGTTCAACAGCAATTTAACCCAATGAATATTTTGCTTTCATCTTTAATCAACGTTCTCATCTAATGATTAAAATGGCAATAATCAAATGGCAGTGTTAATTTCTATGTAGCAGTATATATACAATCTAGTCATCATGGCGACAAAAAGGTGATGCAGACTGGAAACTAACAGCAATGCTCAGGACTGCTTCCTATGCAGGGAGAGATCAGTAACATGCTCAGGACTTCTTCCTATGCAAGGAGGTATCAGTAATGTGCTCAGGACTGTTACCTATGCAGGGAGGTATCAGTAACATGCTAAGCCAATCATTGACAAGAAATGTAAATCAACTGATGGGTAGGACGAACGGGCTCTGCCACAGCTCAGACTCAAACCCACAACGCTTAAGTCATAAGTTCAGTGCTCTAATGTGGGGTCAAGACAATCTTGGGTTTCTTCTTGAAAACATATTTCTGAATACATGTAGTCCTTAAACCAGCGTTCTCCCTAAGACTTTATTGCATTTTGGTACCACCATCCTATTTCAATTAACCATCATGCTATCTGCATTAATCCAGCTCCATTTTTCTCTTCCACAATCCTATTTCATTTACATACATGTATCAAGTTGTTATTGTTGTGTTGTTGTTTAACGTCCTGCTCAAGAATATTTCACTCATATGGAGACGTCACCGTGTGCCGGTGAAGGGCGACAAATTTTGCCTATGCTCGGCACTTATGGCCGTAGGGCAGGGAGGGTTCTTTAATGTGCCTGTTTAACGTGCCAACACCTACTGTGACATGGGACCTCGGTTTTTACTTTCTCATCCAAAAGACAGGGACGGCCAACCGCTGAGTGGCGCTGCGGGATTCGAACCCCAGGTCTCTTGGCTCGAAGTCGAACATGCTAACCAATTTGCCACAGAGGCCCCACATGTATCAAGTAATCATTGTCCAAATTAGAGTTATTCACAGGTTAAATTACAAATAAGTGTTACTCACTTACAATGCATCTCCATGGGCAACCAAACAATAAACTGCTGTGTGGTACAGCTTACATAAATGTTCTCCCCACTTTAGGTTAACATGCACTTAAATACCCCCATGCTATCCAAAATTTTGGGGGGAGAACACTACTTAAACAATCTGTTTAACCAATGTCGTGTCACTCAAACTTACACACAGTGATGTCACACAAAATTGAATCTGTTTCTACATAAGGCCACATTAGATACCAAATACCAAGCTAATGACAGCTAATTAAAAATCCTTCAGATCTGATGACACTGCAAAGCATAAAGTGGCACTTGAAAAATCAATAACGGAAAGTCAAGTATGCAATGATTGACAAACAATTACATGGACTTGTGTTCCGGCATGCGGCAGGTCACGTACATGTATAATTTCTGAAGTTTTGTGCTGCAGCAAAATCTAATGTACCTGTAGTTTCATCTTTCTTATGTTAAAGATTTAGTGGGGCCTCCGTGGCTGAGTGGTTAGTGTGTTCGACTTCAAATCGGAGGGTCTGGGGTTTGAATCCCTCTGTGCCACTCCGCGGTTGACCGTCCCTGTCTTTCGGATGAGAGAGTAAAAACGGAGGTCCCGTGTCACAGTGGGTGTTGTTAAAGTTAAAGAACCGCATACGGTGACGTTTCCATATGACTGAAATACTCTTAAGTGGGACATTAAACAACAATACGGTACAACAACAAAGATTTAGATATGGATTGCCTCTGCTTTGACTGTGTGTTAAAGAGTGGTTGGCTAATAAATTTAACCCTTAAAACATCACAAGGTTAAAAGGTCAATCACTTGAATGGAGGAAGGGCTCTGTGACATGCCAACATCTACTGTGAAATGGGACCTTAAGTGTCCCAACTGAATGACAGGGACAGCCAACTGCAATGTGGCTTGGGCTCCAACCCTGGAGAGTCAATTCAAAGCCGAACCCACTTGGCCACAGCAGTCCCAGGGACTATGTCAAGATACAAAATATGTATTTGTATTTAATTCATGATACCGACTTACTGATAAACTTGATTACACTTACACTTGAATCTTGAAAACTCGAAATGGTTGGGACTGCTGATAAACTTGAGTTTTCCTGACTGCGATTTTTCAAAAACATGATCACTTTCTAGCTTAACACTATTCCGCTGACCCAAATCCTCTAATTCACTCCCTTTCATGGACAATGTTCTCTGACTCATCACTCATTATTTGGGTAAATTTTGTGAAATAATTTGACATTGTCGTCACTTCAATGGCTTAATTAATAAACACATGGTAATTACAATGTCTGTAGATAATTCACATTTCGAAATTTTGAGATGATATTTCTCAGGAATTTTAAGCTTTGCACTATGAGATATATTCAAGGGATTGAAATTTTTGAAAGATTAACATTCGAAAGATTGAGACTAAATTTGCTAAACTAATTAAGGGGAAAAAATTGGGGCCATAATTTCAATTCGAGAAATCGAGAACTTTGAGAGCAAGATATTCAAGTTTTTAAAGATTCAACAGTATTTTGGTGAACAATAAAGTGACAAGGAAGTCTTAATATTTCTTTCATCTATTATTCCAATTCTTCTTTTTGACTCCTGTTTTTCTTTTTTGTTTTGTTTATCATCATCCCCAAACTTCAACTATCAAATTACTGAACAGACAAGTTTTCATTCAAATCTTTTCCTAGGTGTTTAACTAAATTGTGTAAATCTGGTGTCGTATTTAGACATGTGATACACGGAAACCCGAGGTAAATTTCGAATGAATGCTTAAAATGGAAGACAAAAGTAGGCATACTCGAAATTCCTGTCATTGTGCCATGTGATATCGAAGGAGACACTTACATTGTGTATTGTTGGCTCCAAAATCAATTACGATCGTGTGACCAAATGTTACTGGAAAATCTAGTGTATTCAGGTTGATACAATAATAACATCTTGAGGGTCTACGTAATTACTCAATAAATAGTCCGTGTATAGATACATCATATTTGTACAAGTCAATTATATGGATCCTCATCGCCGTAAGACAAGATCTAAAGAAGGCCTCACTATTCAATCCAAACTGAATGAAATGTAAAATCTAGAATTAATTTGGTATACATGTACAAAAATTTTGTTTTACATCTCTCACAAACAATATGTATAGTATGGTATGGTATTGTTGTTTTAAGTCCCACTCATGAATATTTCACTCATATGGAGACGTCACAGTGTGCCGTGAAGAAGGGCTACAAATTTTGCCTATGCTCTGCACAGCTGGCCATAGAGCAGGGAGGGTTCTTCAACATGCCAACACCTACTGTGACACGGGACCCTGGTTTTTACCGTCTCATCCGAAAGACAGGGACGGCCAACCACGGAGTGCACTACATGACTCGAACCCAGATCTTTCGATTCGCAGTCAAACACACTAACCACTCGGCCACAGAGGCCCTACAAGCAAAATGTAAGAAACTAATTTGTTGTGCAACAAAAATGAACATCACTTAATGCCATACATCAGTCGTATGTGTAAAAGCATAAAACTTATATTTATACAAAGTCCTATCAAAATGTGTAATTTAAAAGCTATCAAATTTACATGTTTGACTGTCTATCATGAACCCTACATGTTAGTACATGTATGAAATATATGGTCAATCACACATAGGTGATCCTAATAGGAATTGACCAGCTGACAAGCTGCTCAGGGAAATCTACGTTGATGGGTTGGATTTTATGTTCTTCAGACATTAAGTATAAATGTAAATTTATTTGAGACTGGCAACACTTTTGTAGTATGTTTATCACTTGTATCCTACTTATCAGACCACACAAGGAAAATTAATGCTATTTGATTAATCCTCAATTGATTACCACCTGTTGGTGGCTGGTTGTGATGTTGTTTACATAACATGAAATATGAGTGATCTAATTTGATTCTCTGCTGATTTTTTAGAATTTAACAGTAATTAAAGAAACTATGGATGAAACTGTTAATTTGATGTAGACTATGTCAGGATTAAGGGATCAATGTAAATTTTCGGGAAAATCGACGTCCCTCTGGGACGGGTTTGAAGAGGTCAATTTTCCGGGACTTTTGGTGTCCCTCCGGGACGTATGGCATGTACAAAAATGTATGACATGTGAGGTCACATTCAAGAATCTTTCTCTTACAGTGTATGGAGAGGTCACAACATAACAATGAAGGGCTGCAAATATTGGCCTATGCTCGGCAGTTATGGCCACTGAGTAGTGAGGGTTCTGTAAGATGACGACATACCCTGTGATATGAAACCTTGATCTATACTGTGGCACAAGATAGGAAAAGTTGCCAAGCTCGATCCCATCACAAATATTTGTTGAGCCTAACTATTAAGACCATCCAAAGGACTGACCGAAATTGCGCTAATAAGTGAGGTGGCCCTCTTATGTACATGCGATCTGATTAGTAAGGTGGTCTACTCAGAGAGGTCTGAATGCAATAGAGTTGTAATAAACAAGCTGAATTTTGATTATTTTAAATGTGGTCCCCTTACTTAAGTGGCAGTTAAGCAAGGTTCTGCTTTACTTTGTTCATTTTTCTTTGCCTGTACATGTACAAGTATGTCACATTTCAATATCACAAGCTTTGTAGATATCCATACAATCATACACATGTTCTTGTATTGTCGTCCGTAAAACGTCTAAATTATTTTTTTTCAAAGAGCACAGCAAATTTAAACTTAACAATTATAAATCCTCGAAAAAGACACAATGAGAGTTCAGCCTACAGCAGATGCCCAGCTTTGTACAAAGGAATGTTTATCTTGTGCATCAAAAATCAAAAGAGAAAAAAAACGTTTGACAAAATACATGTACTTCAGAGGCTCATGTATACATGCATTTCCGTTGTGACTCATAAATGACATAAAATTTACATATCATTTTATTTCTTTCAGAATAAGGTATNNCATTTTTTCCTGCTAAATAGTGAAAATCTTGTTCTCACTGAGGTCTTGGATTACAGCATCAATACAATTAATGAAGTAGAAAAAAAATTTATCGGAATGTACGTGTATTGAATCCAGGTGGTGTAACAGGTTGATTCTGTTACAATTAATTAAAACGAATACAATGTTCGATGTGCGGAACAAATTGGATGACTAATACTAATAATTCACACTCCTTCACCAAAGAGCTCCCTTTTCTTTCATACCGTTATCATGCATAAATTATTAAGATTTGCCTTACCTTCGTTGTCGTGGTGATGACTCCTCATCGTCCTCAGCTAATTCCTCCTGGAAGAAAAAGGAGAGGATGCACATTAACCAATCAACAGGGTCCGTCATGACTCAGTGTTCAGCGTGGTCACCTTCTGATTATGAGACTGGGGGTGAAAACCTGTGCTGTGCTGGGGTTGACTACTGTCCCTGTCCTTTAGTTGAGACAGTAAAAAACTAAGTCTCGTGTCACAGTAAGTGTCGGCGCATTAAAGAACCCTCTGTGCTCTATGTGCCAAGCACTGGCAAATTTGATGTCCTTCATCAGCACATGATGATGTCTCCATAAAAGTGAAAGATACTTGAGTGGGACAGGGCTCATCCTGGACTCAGAAGATTGTTATCCAAAAAATTAGCCAACCAAGATATTTTTTAGCCAACGGATAATTTTATTAGCCAATGAACATTATAATTACCACACCAGAGTGTGAAGTATTTTTGACAATT
>JACSZP010007289.1:0-15731 GCA_016161895.1 Pinna nobilis | reverse complement strand
TGTCTCTTTTGTTGGTAATTACCAAGATAATTAAGGTTTGTTTGTATGTTTGTTGAGTAAAATGTATTTCAATTATTTTTATCTGACACCTTTATACAGCCTCAAAACTTCAAATGTAATGGAAAGAGGGCGATAATGTCGAAGAAAATGAAATAAAATACATAGACACAAGGCATATCCATAAGAGGTCTGAAGTTTTATAATATCTTCAAACCATTCATATTTTATTCAATTAAATATATTCAATTCCTTTGCTTTGTATTTTTGATATTAAACATTCGGTATATAATATGTTTACTTCTTCATTTATTATTCACATGAAAAATGAAATATCTGAAAATATTCACTTCACTCTAGCGGGCACTGTGTTCCTCAAGTCCACTTATTCTAAAAACAATGTAAATCAGCACAATTACATGTATTCCGAGATTCGAATAATTTCATTACATAGGAACTGTATTCTTATAATCAGAATCATTTTATAATTTACATTTACCAATGTTGTTCATGTACGTTTTCCTAACTTGATTACTGGCGATGGTTTGATTATTCATATTGTCCGGCGACCCCAGAAAAGACGTCAATATGAGATGTACTATTCAAGCGCTATCCCCCTACATAGTAGACTCATTAACTTTAAAAAACAAATATTTTAATTCCCTCTGGTGAAAAACCTTTGATTTGCTTTCTTCAAGAATAGCCGAAAAAAAACATTCATTGAATGTAGATTGTATTTCAACATTAAGCCTGAACCTTTGGCATTAATTAAGTAAAACAGTTCTCTGTTCAGGTCTTTTGGTATAAATGTAGCATTGCAGGTTGATATATATATTGGAATATGCAATTTTATTTGGGATTGTTCAATTTATTTTTGTCGGTTTTCTACTATTGCGAATATACCATGAAAAGATTACAGTAATTTTGATTGAAAAAAAAGTGACTGCAACTGCATTACTTAGAAGAGATCAATAAACTAGATGCTAAAGCGGCGGATGAGATGTTTCCGGTTCGATTTTACAATCCGTTAATTCTTACTATGGATAAGTTTGCTAGTATATCCCAGGAAAGGCATGGATTATTTGTATGGGATTTTGGCCACTACCTAAAACACAATGCGAATATCTATTCTAAACGATTATCACTCTGCTGTATATCGCCCATCCATTTTTCATACATTTTGAAATAAAATATCCATAGATACTTGTTAGCAAACAACATACATGTACTTTATTTTCCCTTCTCGCCACCCCCCCCCCCCCCTTTCAGAGTGGTATCTATTGACTAAACTCCAGAAATATCGATGATATAGTCAAAGCAAGTACCGCAAGCGTAATTTTAAATGTTTTACAGACTTGGGGTTAATAGTGTCCCCTGCAGCTTCTTCATTTTTTCATTTTATTTCATACAGCCCAAAGTACTTCCTCAAACATGTAGTCAATCCGTGTGATGATAAATGAGATGGCACATAATCCCTGGAACGACGGCATTATAATTGAAAAGGAATTCCGTTGTTATACAGCTGGAGTCGAGAGACAAACTATCGAATAAATGAAATAAATTTGGGAAATAAACATGAATGCGTGAAATTAACGAGGTTACTATTGGGTCCTATGTCATATTGCTATTCAATATAATTATATAAAAGCTGAGGCTGTGCTGCCGTCTTTCGATTCGAGGAGTGTAGGTTCGAATCGATTATCGAAGTAGTTTAGTAGTTTTCTTCTTTGGATGATGCAGCCAAGTCTGATAACCAACTAAATCGTTCAATCTGCTTATTAAATATTTCATTTGATATTCTAGTATATAATATGCTGAGAAAAGGCCAAAATATGCGTTGTTTGCTTCTATTTGAAGCCTTAAGAGGTATTACTGAATAAACAATGAAATAAATAAAAAAGAATTGTTGTTTCGAGGCCGAAGGCAAAACTGTTGTATCATAGTACACACCGCTAAAATGATATAGAACTAACTCCGAGGGAGGAGGCTGAGATGACTCTAAATACTTATTTTGATCTTTACGAGAATTTCGCTTGTTTTAAGGAATGAAACAGTACGAAAGTTACATAATGTTAATAACTATTTCATTTTTACACAAAATACATTTCTTTACTACAAAACGAAGTTTTTTACTTTTCATCGTCCCGTTTTTTTAAACCTTTTCATATTCATTGTTCTCCGGTTTTTCCACGTCGAAAACGTCTTGCATTTGTACATTTTATAGTATTATTTATACACTCATTTACTCATAGTACTCAATTGTTTGATTTCCCTTTATTATTTTTTTCAAAAACGTTGGTTTTTTCGTCTGGAGATGTGTGTATCATTATTCAAAAGTAACTGTTACTCATTTCTTTACTATGCCTTTTTTGCCTGTGTAGTCCAAAATCAAAATTACCAATCACTTGTTAAGGTCGGTTCTACCTTTAACATTTATAACGTATTATCAATTTAAAACGCACATCCAGAATCCTCGAGGATATTCATTTGATTTCCCAACATTTTATTATTCAATTATGTCTTCAGAATGTCTTTGATTGAAAATAGATGCTCCTTTTCTTCTCGTTTTAAACGACTTCGTTTTGCAGAAAAGGATAATATTTTTTCTGATGCTTTTGCGCTATAATTTGTAGTCTTGAGTCTTTATCAAAAATAAGGTTATACTATTTTTTCGCTGTGTTACACACTACGTGCTGCACTGTAATGATAAAATGAAATGGCTTCACCGCTGATTTTCGTTTTCTGCGGCTACATTCTTTTATGCGCATTTGAGCAGATGATAAAGTCGTTAACTAATTATCATGTTATTAACTTAACTTTCACATGCGGTTTTCCCCTTTGTGTTAGAAAAATCGGATGATTTATATTACTAGGTCTTCCAATAGCTTGAAGAATCCGTATACTATCGTAATTTATAGGTCACGCCATTATCTGAAAAAGAGAAAGATTACAGTTCTGTGTTTCACCGCAACTTCAAAATAAAAGGAAGAATTGTATCAATAAATGACCGAAATTCTACTAAAGAAGATGATTTGATGAACTTTGGTTTTGGAGACTTTGTGTGCGCATATCTATTTATTTATTTATTTATTGGCGGTGATTTTAAGCATGAAAAGACAAGTTCCTAAACAAGGACGTAAGAACTTATATTTTCTGAAATGATTGAAACCCTTTTACATATATCAAATATTTTATAAACATGCCTTACTTCTTAAATGAATAGTGGAAGTAAACTTTTTCTAAATGTTTGCGCATTTAAGATATCTGAGACGATTGAAAGCTATGAACCTTAGAGGAATGTTAAGAGTTTTAACAAATACAAAACAAAAAAGATAGCAATAAGCATTGGTAGCAAAGACAACAATTTGATTCTAATTTAAAGTTTAGAAATGCAGTCTTGGCAAAGAATATCATCGCCCAAAGCAATATACAAATACACCAAAATAAATGCAAACACAGAACTCCGATTATACAGGAATCTGATAAGATGTTATAGAGGAGTAAGTACAATTTTGATTGATCAAATAAAATTGAAAAAAGTACGCAAGAAATGAACCCAAGTGCATTTCTTTCTGTTTGTCTTGTTTGCCAGAATCAACATAAAATTATATAGTCTTGTATCATAAATTCGATAGTAACATGTTTTCGATAGCTCTCAAAATCGGACGTAAGTTGGCCATTTGCATATTAAAACAAACACATGAAGCTGAGCCGTTCATCGTTTATGATTGCCGATTTTCAGAATTAGAAAGAACGCGATAGATATAGATAATGATACATTTAGGGGCCAAGTCTGCTAGTTGCCATTTTTAACTCGTAAAATGCTAAAAATAAGTTTTCAAAGTCAAAATCGTTTGCTCTTCGACGGTATCCGTTTCCATGATCCACGTGGTATTTAGTAAGGTGACAGTCAGATTTATTTCAGTTCAATTGGGCTCTGCACGGGGTAAACAAATAGGGTAAATCGAAAACATAAGACGTCTGTTACTGACGACGACATTACGTCTTGGGGATTTAAATTGATAATATATTTTGTTTCGAAAAGGAATAAACAGGAATTGGTGCAAATGCAACCCTGATATACAACAGCTAACCCAGAAGTGGGTGACAAATATGTTAGGTCAACGGGTCCTGAGCGTTCTTATCAAAAGTTGTTAGGGTATCGTAAATATACCATAAGAACCACTACTAATAACACCAGTACCTATGTCACTGTTAAGGTATTTTCTATTGCATATTGCAGAGCTATCATATTGGACAAATTCAAAAAGTATGAATTTTTTTTTACCGTTTATAAGTAACGCGATGGACTCCCTCTAGCGTGTAAGAGCTGTAACAAAAGTTAAGTATCTTGTATTGACTGTGGAATCAGCATTCGCTATCAAATTTCATGATGAGCAGGATTATTGTATAAGTATATCGGATCATAACTATAAAAAGCGATGGGTAATTGTAGTCTAATAATGACATGAAACTAAGCTGGAAGACATGGAAGCATTAATGGGTATCAAAATAAAACCTTGCTTTTCAATGTCACTGTAATAACAATAACGGACTTGTGTTGATGTTAAAACAAACCTTTAAAATGTGTAATGAAACGCACGGTAAAAGATAACGTAACTGAATGTAAAATGGTCAAAGTAGCAAAACGTAGTCACTGCAAGTGGTTGTGCTTAAGACACTATCCTTATTGTTTTACTATAACTATAAGTCTTGACAAATAACGTACATTATGATCATATGACCTTTATATACACACAAATAGTGAGGTAATCTACCTTTACCATAAAACGTATACGAAATAACAGAATATAGCTATTCATAGCAACGAATACTAAACACTGGATAAAAACAAATATACTTACCTGTACAATGTGATTGGTAACGAAATCAAAAAAGGTTGTCGTAGTTGGGCACATTTAAAATCGAGGCTCCGGTCATAAAATCTTTTGTACAAAGGTTCTAAGCACGGGTAAAATTTGAAGTCTTTTAGTACATTCTGAGACATCTTGAAACGAGGGAGGACATTAACCAACTAAGGATAGGAAACAAGTTAGCTGTCCACACAACGTCATGACTATCAATAAAGAAGCGGAAGTAGAAGAAACCACGAGGCGTTGTGTTATCTGACAGAATGCTGTATTAGCTAATTAATTTGAGTTGCCTTGAAAATCTGATTACAGGAATTATATAAAAAGAGTGAAATGAAAGTAATGAAAAACTGCTGAAAAGAGCTGATGCTACTGTTCGATTTGGAAATTTGATTAGTTACTATAAGATAAGCTAACGAACAGTGATCGGTCTCATTATTCCTATAACTAAGACAAATATAAAAAATTTGCAGACACGGACAGCTGGATACGCCAGAGGTGGGATCAGGTGCCTAGGAGGAGGAAGCATCCCTTTTTGACCAGTCATACCCGCCATGAGCCATATATCTAGAGCAGGTAAACGTAGTAATTAGTAGTCAAAATCAGTGTGTAAAGAACGATCTAAAAATGGGTGTGAAACACGTCAGACAGCATTTTACCCACTACCATCGCCGAAATGAAAATCATTAATAAAGACATGTCACAAACAAGTCAAGGAAGATTTGTCGTCATTTACATTAGTATTTCAATGAGATGAATGCGACATCTATTGATATTCTCTGCTACTTGTTATTTAATTCAGAATTATTTGTTGAGAGAGAGAGAGAGAGAGAGAGAGAGAGAGAGAGAGAGAGAGAGAGAGAGCATTGGCTAATTCCATGTGAGTGAACAATTCTTGAGTTAGGCGCTAAATACATGTGGTATAATATTTGAAGGTGTAATGCTAAAGGAGACAAACATGTATCAGCTATTTTGAAGTCTTTACATATCAACAATAGTGTAGGCCTATGTCAAACTTTCTTCGGAACAAGTTGTTTTGTACAGTAACTTTGGGTCATAAATATTCATGAACCTTCGATTGGATTACCAAGTGATTGAATTTGTCAATCCGTACATTTGTTACAAACAAGGAAGCTGTTGGATTCCTTGATCCTTCCTCGATTGTCGTCCATTGCTACATTATTGATTTGAGAATCCTTAAACAACAAGTTATCGTTGCTGTTGTTGTTGACACTAAAAGCAGATTAACTCCTAATGTAACTATAACCCTTATATTACAAAACATTTCTGCTTGTGTCCTAGGTCAGCACCTTAACCTCTGCCCGCAATGTGCAAACTAACCCATGAGTCATGGTGATCAAAACCAATTATGTTGCAATAAGAAAACCGACCGACCAAGATAATGAAGTGATAAATACATGATTAAATGAAATAGTATATTCAGATATTTGGTATTCGAACCTTAATCGTACAACAACCTTATTGAAGACTGGTTTACCTACATGCTTTCGGGCATGTCGGGTTTTGGACACATCTGGTATGGACCCGCTTTGGCTGAGTAGTTAGCGTGTTCGATCTCTGACTCGGATCCTTTTTTTAAATTCATGCCACGCTGCGTTTGGGTGTCCCTGTTCATCAGATGACACGGTAAAAATCAAGGTCCAATCGCACAGTAAGTGTTGGCAGGTTATTGGTCCCTCCCTGCTCTACGGTCATAAGTGCCAAGCATAAGCCAACTATATCGTCCATCACCATCACTCTATATATATGTATGTGATGAATTGAAATATCTATCAGATTCTTCGGTAGGACGTTAAACAACAATGCAATTAAATGTTCTTTACCGGTATGTGATGGCGTGAAAGTGAAAGATTCTTTCGTGGGACAGTACAACCAAACAAAACAGTGTCTTGGTACCAATGTCTTGTAAATACTAGACTGTAGTATCTCTTATATTGCTCTACATGTATAACACATCGCTTTGTGGCTTTACATCTAACCTGGGTATTCCAGCTCCATTTAGCCTATTAATCAGCCTATGATATTCGTTATTAAATTCACTACGTTTTCATAAAACATAAAACGGTAATCTCCCTTCCAGATGACCATATACAAATCTGTTGAATACAGAAAAGTGGATCAGGTTTTCCGGAGCAGGAAGCCTTACCTGCTTATACAGCAGCTGCCGCGATTGTACAACCAATTCTAAATTAATAGATTAATAATGAAAATATGGATATAAGACCTGCGTCTTACAGCAAGGGATATGCGATATAGATTAAAAGCTCCTTGATTTAAGTACAATGAGAATATGTTTTCTTGACACTTTTGTGATATTTTAGTCCATTGTATGAGGACCTGTGATTATCGATCACGATAGTTACCTCATCACAAAAGCTTGCTCGAAGAGTACGCGACTGAAAATAGATCATACTGGAGGATTGAGCCGTTTTTGTCTATCTACTATTACCTGTGCTTAGTCTGAAGTCATATATGTTCTTTGATGCCTAGTAGACGACACGTGCAATTCGAGTGTACTTAGCACGATGTATGCTTTATTAACCGCTGTATTATAACACGCTGATTACATTAACGGGGAACAAGAAAAATTAATCAACTCTACAAAATTAGCACTAGAGGTTACTTTCAATTAGCATATGTGCACTTGATCTTTTATTCAGATTTATGTTCCTTTTGTTACTCGGGTATGTCATACTTTTATTTGAAAGTATAATCATCAACTTGATCCTGGGCAGTTTGTCAAACTATGATGCTTATTTGAAGATACGTGTTACAGCGCTAGAGTTCAATAATGCTCGATTAAGAAGATGCCATTATCATGCATAATCTAAAAGTTTCTGTTTAACTCATTTCTGACGGTCTATTTTTAAGAGTCAATAATTACTTACTATCTTGATTCTTTGATGTTTGTATTTTGCAAATCTTAATCACAACCACGGATAACATTTAATAGCTTATCTGAATATCACAAAGATTTATTAAATTATCTACACGTTTTTAGTAGTTTGTGGTAGCATGTGACATTCTTCCTCATGTTTTCAAACTTTGGATGATTTTACAATATTCGTGTTTCAATGCTATGAAAATTCAACTAAATCAATAATTATATTGAGTATCTTTGTGCTTATATATGAGATCAAGGAAAAACTTTAGGCATTCCAAAATCAGAGTAATATAGCGGACAACGAATTTACAATAAAAGATCTCAACATCTATAAAATGCAAATTGATATCTCAACAGGAGTGGGACCAGGTGACCGACAGGAGAGAGCGGTTCCTATCCAAACAAGAAAGACCTTCAAATATCACAAGGTAGATGCAAAAGCCCAAATGTTTATATGGTTCTACTACAGGAGGACTTGAAACAGCTTGTAGATGTGTATGGCCGGTCAAGGTCACTAGGTAACTGACATACCTTTACCGTCAGCTGATCTGAACATTTTTTGCATTTTCTAATGAGAGGAATCTTTGTTGACAAACTGTATCCTGGTTATAGCATTTACCGAGCCGCAGTCAGTGGAAACAATAATGAACTGCTATGATTACTGAGGGATTCAAAATCAGTGGTTAATTCGAGTATTTCAAAATGCCCATCATGCGCTATGAAAATGAATTAGTTAGGGGAAATTCCAAAACAGTATATATGTATACATCAAAATGACACTATTTTCTACAGTATTTTGCAAATACAATTACGCAATAAATATTGTGATGGTCTTTGTAAATTAAAAAAGTTATAAGTACATGTATAATACATGCATCATATTCAAATCATAGATTATCTGGCAAAATCATTGCAAAATTGTAAGGATTATTTTAAAAGAATGCAATTTAAAGAAGAAATCTTTGACAAATATGAAATATAACAGCTTACCCACGTGGGATGGTTGTTTCCGTTTGAATTCTTTTCCATTACGATGTTTTCCATTTTGTACAGCTTCTTTACAATTACAAAATCGTTCTTTGCGAGAAATTACTTTCTTCCAGCATTCAGTTAAGCCATTCTCAACCTAGCTACTGCTAACAGAGTAATATTAAGACTGGCTTTTATATAATCTGATTTGCCCAACAAACAGTTTAAAACATGACATTATTGAGTTCCGTCACTTCAATTAGCACTGCACTCTAGCTCGCCAAATGTAAATGGTTAACTGTCACATATTGTTAATACTATGTTTACAAACTAATTGCACTTGTTAGACTCACTAACATAAACAGTCATTGTCTTGAACTTATCTGAACAGGCAAATGAATGCTAACTTTTGTAGCCTGTACATGTTATATGCTGCTTCGTCTGGAAGACTCACATTCTAAATATTTCAGCATAACTAGGTCTTCTACAATGTCCCGTAAGCTTGACTGAGGAATCGTGATAGAAAAGCCATCAGACTTTATAATGAGGTCAACTCGTTAAATGTGTCGACATACAGTCATCGTTAGGTCCTTTTTAGACATTTGCTTTGGTGAACTATTTAGGCAAAGGTAGTTATTTATCAGTAGTGTCAAATATCATTGTTATAATTATCAATAGATAGATTCTGACATCTTCTCTTTCTCAATGTAATGTATCAAGCAGAAAAGGCAATTAAATCATTCTATTAAAAATAATTCTTCTATGTGATTTGTTGTAAGTGTCTGAAGGTGTCTAGGTGTATGGATTTGTAAAGGTGTTCGAGTGTGCACGTGTAGTTGTGTGAAGGTGTGTGATTGTTTGTAATTGTGTAAATGTGTGTGATTGTTTGAAATTGTGTAAATGGGTGATTGTGTGCAATTGTGAAAGGGTGGGTGATTCTGTGTGATTGTGTAAAGGTGTGTAATTGTGTAAAGGTAATGATTGTGTGTAATTGTGTAAAGGTGTGTGATTGTGTGTAATTGTGTAAAGGTTTGTGATTGTATGTTATTTTGTGTAGGTGTAAGATAATGTCAAATTGTGTGTCGGTATGTGATTTCGTGAAGATGTGTGATTGCGTGAAGTTGTGTGATGTTGTGTAATTGTGTAAAGGTATGTGAGTGTGTGTAATTGTAAGGTGTTCAATTGTGAAAAAGTGTGATTGTGTGTTAGCTTGTTAAAGTGCGTGAATGTGTGTAAAGGTATGTAATTGTGTGAAATTGTTTGACGTTGTGTGATTATGCGTAATTGTGTAAAGGTTTGTGATTGTGTGTTATTGTGTGAAGGTGTGTTATTGTATGTAATTGTGTAAAGACGTGTGATTGTGTGTTGTTATATGAAAGTGCGTGATTATGTGCAATTGCGTTAAAGTGTGTAACTATAAGAAAGTGTGTGATTGTGTAAAATTGTGTGAAGGTTTTTTATTTTGTGAAAGTGTTTTATTGTGTGTAATTGTGTAATGGGGTGTATTTGTGTGCAATTGTGTAAAGGTTTGTGATTGTGTAAAGGTGGGTGATTGTGTAAAGGTGTGTGATTTTATGTAACTGGTGTGCACGTAGTTATCTGTATTTTGTTGTAAGGTTTTGTTTTGATGAGTGAATGTTTATATGTGTTTTATGTATGGTTCTGTTGTTCTCTTTACAATTGCGATTGCATGTGTGGAGAAATGTATCACTATTTCTAGTTTAGGCATACAACTGTAAGTAGATATATGTTACACCAATAAGCAAACTATATATACACGAACAATTTGCTGAAAATTAAAAAATGAAGGCTTGTATACTAAAAAGAAGAGTTTTCAAAATTGTATGGATGTCAAAATAACGGACATGGTCAAACTGAAGCTTCAACAGAATAATTCAAATAGAAACATTCCCCGTCTATATCATTTAAACATCGTAATGGGTTGGTACGAATATGAGAGCGATACACTATAAGGTGAGCATAAGTAGTTTTGGATATAACACATATTAAAGGATGATATGAATAGATAGTGATGATTAGGAAGTAGTTTTCATAAACGGTCTAACGTCAGTTTCAAGATATAGAAAAAAGACTCATTCCAGCGGCATGGGAGAGGAAGTTATCACTGCATGAATGAGTTATCATCTCTTATAATTATGATCCTATTGTCATTGTCCCATATAACCTTTCAAGGTCGACACATAGGACAAACTTGGTGTATTTGTATTATGTTAATACTTGGAAAAGACGGTGTATTCTCTAGACCCCTATATTACATTCTAGAGACGATGTCTCAATTTTGTTTCAAGAGATCTTATCATAATATCGACCATAAAAATCCTTTGTAACAATTTTAGGTGTACAACAATTCATCCCTGTGTGGATATATTATGTACAAAATTGTTTAATTATTAGAATAAGAATTCTCATTACAAGAACATACTTTATTATAGCTTACAAGAAGAGGTTGCGCGGCTCCTGTCGTGTCACTTATGTTCCGAATCCGGGAATATACGAATTATTAGTTCAATACTTATATGGTAAAGGGAACTTATGATATCATACAGAAATTACACTTTATCTTTGGAAAACCTTGATATTTGATTTTGCTATATTGAGAATGATCACAAAATAAACTAAATTTCAGATAAGACTGTAAAGATCCACGACTCTGCACATTGCACGCGCTGTGACATTGAGTAGAACACGTAAAAAATACGTTGTTCTATGAAGAAGGTAACTTGTGTCCGAGAGAAAGCTTGCCAGATCCATTAGCCATTTAATTCAACAGTGAAGAATTTCCTCTGAGAAATCTTTCAGTTAATCCACAAAATTTCATTTATTACCACGTACATCAAGAAACCTCCTATGGGAGGAACATGGACAAACAGATCGATTTTGCGAAATTTTATATCACTTTGAAATGGACTGAGGTTATATTTTAAATGACAAATTAAGAATATTATATACATATATATAATATTTGCGTCAGCCCTTGAGTACCAGGTCATAGATCCCCTGAATGGTCATTTTCAACCACATGCTTGCATTTGATACAACTTCCTCTGCCGCAAAAATGCACTTTTGAATTTCTGAAGTATTTACAGCATTAAGCGGTCAGGTCAGCGAGTACCGCCAAACCCCGATTTTATTTAAGATTTTCTGAGGGAGCAATCTTGATGTTTTTGACTTTGAAGAATACATTAAAGTAACAAAAAATGATCAAGGATTGCTGTAAAAAATTAATGGCAACTGTAAAGCAGGGGAGATAACACAATTATATTACATAAAGGAAAGTGATGGAACTGTGATTCGAAGTCAACTCTTGTCCTCTGATAAACCATACAGCAAGTCCGCATGTTTATACAGCCGAGACTGTCTAAGCGACTCCCTGTCGTATGTGACCATCATCAAGTCTGACCATCACTCATTACTATATAATTGGTCTGTATTTAGGGATTTCCTGTCTCATCGGACAAGTGACCGTGATAATATGTACCCTAACCATAAAAAAGTCTTTATTTGGTGACTTTGGAATGACCTGACAGTAAAAAATATATAATTTAGAATTCAAACACATGTACATACATCTTACAAATAGAGCAACAATGTAGTTTATATAGACTACGGACTAGAAAAATGAATTAATTGACATGGACAATTGATTGAATTCGGTGATTCCCTTTTATGTGGTCTTAATTTGTTAGGTCTCTTAGAAGTAACATAAGGCAGACTTGGCTGTATACTACTCAAATATTCAATATTCTGATTGTTTTATCAGATTCTAAGTGAACCTGGCTCATTATATGCCATTCAACCACTGTCACAGACGCTACTACTCATATCTAACATTTAGTCTCTGGGTCCGGTTGCACAGTGTATCACTGAATTATCTCGTAATTAGCCACAAACAACAACTTAAAATTTTAGTTTGAAAATAGTTACCTACTTGGACAAATGCTATTGCAGAATTGTTTCGTCAGTTAATAACGAGTTAACTTATAAAAAGTTAGAAGTTGTAGATACTTAGGAATCAATTGTCAGAGGCTTTTGGAGTCCATATACAAATCAGGTGAATAAATACAGGTAATGTCCATCTAAGGTCTTGATAGAATTTTGGATATTTACAGGTAATGTCCATCTAAGGTCTTGATATAATTTTGAATATTTACAGGTAATGTCCATCTAAGGTATTGATAGAATTTTGGATATTTACAGGTAATGTCCATCTAAGGTCTTGATAGAATTTTGAATAATTACAGGTAATGTCCATCTAAGGTATTGATAGAATTTTGAATAATTACAGGTAATTTCCATCTAAGGTCTTGATATAATTTTGAATATTTACAGGTAATGTCCATCTAAGGTATTGATATAATTTTGGATATTTACAGGTAATTTCCATCTAAGGTCTTGATAGAATTTTGAATAATTACAGGTAATGTCAATCTAAGGTCTTGATATAATTTTGAATATTTACAGGTAATGTCCATCTAAGGTCTTGATAGAATTTTGAATAATTACAGGTAATGTCCATCTAAGTTATTGATAGAATTTTGGATATTTACAGGTAATGTCCATCTAAGGTCTTGATATAATTTTGAATATTTACAGGTAATGTCCATCTAAGGTATTGATAGAATTTTGAATATTTACAGGTAATGTCCATCTGAGGTCTTGATAGAATTTTGAATATTTACAGGTAATGTCCATCTGAGGTCTTGATAGAATTTTGAATATTTACAGGTAATGTCCATCTAAGGTCTTGATAGAATTTTGAATAATTACAGGTAATGTCCATCTAAGTTCTTGATATAATTTTGAATATTTACAGGTAATGTCCATCTAAGGTATTGATATAATTTTGGATATTTACAGGTAATTTCCATCTAAGGTCTTGATAGAATTTTGAATAATTACAGGTAATGTCCATCTAAGGTTTTGATAGAAAACACCTGGGTATTTCTTTGTATTTATTCACTCACACGATCGCCGACGAAAACTATCCAAATATTATTGCATAAGATTGCGAATGCTGTCTGACGTAATTCATACCGGTTTTAGACCGTTTTTATATACTGATTTGACAATGGATTATCCCCTCTACCTGATCAAGACATAGGACTCAAGGCGGATGTGACCGGCGAACAGGGGATGTTTACTCCTCCTAGGCACCTGATCCCACCTGAGGTGTGCCGCGGGGTCCGTGTTTGCCAAACCTTTTATAAGTCTTCTTTATCAGAGTTATGAGATCGATCACTGCTTGTTACCTCATCTTTTTATTAGGAACTCTAAACGTTGGAAACGATAATGANNTTTTCTTAGCAAACAAGTGTCTTTAGTTATATTATACTAGTCAGTTTCTATATTGAATACAAATGGTATTGCAAAACATTGCTACAATAATAGACTCTGAGTAAACAATTCTGATATAGGAAATCAAATTATGTCATACTTCATGCAAATAATTTCACTCTATATGATATGATGGGTCTTTTCAAAAACGTTAACAAGATTACATAATCATTAATCACAAATGTTGATTCCATGTCAGTACTCATTCGTAACTGTCAGAGATCCTGATTTAGTTTAATCCTCATATGTATATATTGTATAATTCTGTTCTTTTTCATCTAAGTTACCTTGAGGATAAACAACTTTGTGATATGTATGCTCAAGGATGTCTTTTTCTCTGTCTGATAGATCAAATTAGCGTTGGTCAAATGACAAACAATTTTCCCGTGAGTTTATAATGCCAAGACTCTAGGCAGCTAATATCATAATTCCTTGACGCTTACTTCTGACACCACAGACACCTATAGCCAGATGATCCATACTGTGTCCAACAAATAACAGACATTTGAAATACTTTTGAGAATTAATGTCTGTCTTATAACTGATTAAAATACAAAATGTGACGGACGATTATATGACGATTTTCTGTTTCAAAACATGCGATCGATTCGATGAAGATTCTTTTTACACCCTTAAATTGCGTATTATTGCCTCTGGAATAGCCAATTTTGTTGAAGTCCAACTTCGTTTTGAACAATTTGGGTAGATTGGTCCACGGATTTTGGAATTGAGGCATAATTGAGGTATTTAATAACAATAGATTGGACTTGAATATCCTGTATTGCTTTACCATAATTAGTAAGGTGCCTTTCTCCAATATTCACTGATATATCTTTACAGGAAGTGCAAAATGATAAATCGATCATCAACAGGGAGGTGGATGATAAGCTAGACTTGCCGTGCTGGAAATGACGGCGAAGTGACGTAACGCCGTGGAATTTCTTTTTTTTACTGTGTGGAGTTATAATACTAGACTTGTTTTAAAACAGATGAACTCTCTGAAAAAAAATGATAAATTGGAGAAAAATAATCAATCTCTATTGCCCGGTGACGACCGAGAATCCACTAACCCTCGTGTCAAGTTAACTGGTCCATGTCTCAGCAAGCCTCGACATGGGACTAAGTTAACTTGACACTCAGGTTAGTTTATTTTTCTTTCATCACCGGGCAATGGAAATAGATTCTATTAATCTTAACCCGGGTCTCAAATTTTTCTCTCGCCAATTTTCAATGAAAGGTATAAAATGTTATTTTACCGATGAATAATTATATCAATATCATTTATTGTTATTCGGGAGAATATTTCAAAATTTCATAATGCTGTTAAACTGTTCCGAATCATAAGCCAAAGACTTTCTGATATATTAGAATTTTCACCAATCAATATAATGTAAAGGGTCATGATATAAGAATTATTCAGCGAATGTTTTTGGTTTTTAAATTGCTTAATATCTTTTTAGTGCAAAAACGATTTCTGAAGTTTTTGCTCGGTGTATCTTTTGAAATGCATGCATTCATAGTTTTGAAGACAAAGATTCAAATGTATCAAAACAACACACTCAAATAAAAAACAACACTGAGCTACACACAACCCCACTTTGTTTAATATGTCACCTGGCCTTTTCTTTATTATA
>JACSZP010007288.1:13999-28477 GCA_016161895.1 Pinna nobilis | reverse complement strand
TACAAAGTAATTAGAATATTAATTGAATTTTTAATATAACTGTAAACTGTTTGGCAAAACGAAATCTTTTCAAGTCTCACAACATTTATACAGAGCAATCCAAGTATTGCTGTTGCTATTTGCCGAGATGATTTCCAGATTAACACTTGAAAACAAATGTAACATTCGAAGGCATGAAAAATACTTGACATTGAATGGTATGGTAAATAAATTCAGTTGCAAATGAAAAAAACAAATACGCTTGCACATGTATCAAGATAATAAAACTTTTAAACTTTTTGTAGGAGATATCATTGATTCTTAAAATTGTGTGTGTGTGAGAGAGAGAGAGAGAGAGAGAGAGAGAGAGAGAGAGAGAGAGAACTACAATGCAATCTCAGATTTCTTTTGAAGTAATAGCAAGTGTAACAAAATCCCTCTCCAGCAAAGCACAGGTGTGTACAAATGTAAGCCATATTTGAAGCAACAGTAAATCCCAACGCTACCCAAAATCAGCTCAGACAACATAAGAATATTGAATAGCAGAAGAATGTGTGGGTGTTAAAATAGTCTGTCCAAAAAGCAATGATGGCTTGAATTCAAATGTTTATTTAAGTCTCTCAGGGTAAAATTTCCCCAAACCTTAAGAAATGACCTGCCAGCAATTTAATCAAGCAGATATGAAAAACTGAATAGAGTTTTAATTGAGTATAGTCATAATATTTAAAAAATGCGAGTTAAAAGCCCCTCATTGGCAATGCAGGAAGAATTATCCTAACAAAAACAGAATAATTGCAGTATTATAATAAAGTGGTAGTGGTTTCCTTCTGACCTCCAGACTATAACATTTACAATCAGAGTGACAAAATCTCTTGTAAAATTAGTCAATGACAAAGAAATTTTGAATAAAGGAAGGTTTCATTGACTTATTTATTTCAAATTCAAAGAAGATATCAATTAGGTAAAGTTTAATTGACGTATTCATTTCAAATTTTTACAGCTCACGATTCTTTCATCCATGTAGAGATTTCATCAAATAGTTAGGAAGGACTTAAAAATTTTGACTATGACATCCACCTATAGCTATTGATCAGTGAGAAAATGTTTCATGCCAAAACCCTCTGTGACATTAAGAATTTATCAAAACAACCTGTAACTTCCACTTTGAATGCCTAGGAACACTTGCCATCTATTTTAACATCTTTGGTTTGTTGTAGCCCTGACTTGAGGACAAGGGACCTCCTGCACATGAGACATAAGCTTTAACTACTAGGCCACTATGGCGATCTAGTAATAATGAAAAAATATGACAGGAAAGAAATATTTTGTTGGATGTTTAGATGTCCACTCTTATGCTAAGAAAAATGTTACTTGTTGTATAATTTTTCTGTAGATAGGGTAATTTCTGGTTTGACTATTATTTGAAAAGAATAAATATCATAACATGAACATTTTAATTCATACTGCAATTCTAACTCTACATGTACATTGCAAAACAGTTGAAAAGCAATGGTAACTAGAAAATCCATTAAAACAAATTGCAAAATCAGCTTGTATATAACAAAATGCAAAAGAATAATCCTATACAATGCAACACACTGGTCATACCATGAATAACTGCGACTGGATGTTCACTTGCTTCTGGTAAAAAAGAAATGTATCTTTGCACAACAAAGAAATATTTCCTCACATGAAATTTGAAAAATGAAATCAGTATGAAAGTATAAAACATATGTTAATGATGATATCACTATACCAGTGCATGGACTCTTACAGATTTCAATTTATTAACAGTCTTATGTTGAAGTAAATATATAAGAATCAGGTACTGTCTGCAATCAAGATTCTATAGAACTGAAGAGAAGTCCTAGATTGTATTGAATACAAAAAAAATGATAAAATGATGAAACACTCCTGGAAATTACAGAAAAAAAGGACTTCAAAGAGAGACAACTCTTACTTCAGTAAGTTACTTACCTTGCATCATAGCATCATACATTAGAGATGAGGGTGTGACAGGAGTTGATGTTCTTGATCGTCTGCAGATAAAAAAGGTATTCAATAAAACCTGATTTTGCGACCACCTGTGCAAAAAGACCACCTGATCATAAAGACCATTTCATGCTCTCCCAAATAGTATCATGTGTGTACAAATCAACCTCTATGTGAAGACCACCTCACTATAATGACCGATTTTGTTTGTGTCACTAAGGAAGTTGTTATGAAGGAATCAATATATATAACATGAAGAACATGTAAAGAACATCTTAAAGCTACAATTACATAAACTATACTAGGAATCATTCAACATCTGAGGTATCTAGTTCTAGCTTTCTTGCGTATGGAAATTTGGGAAGAAATTAACTATGAACTGCATTAATTATTAGTCATTTAAAAACATTGATACATAAGAAAACTTAATCTATGAGAAGTGTGAGTAGATTTAGCACCATGGATTGAGCACAGGACCTCATATTATGAGTAGCGGTAGCTGGTTCAATCAAAGTTTACAAAAGATCTTTAGAGGTCCGCTCTTGCTTTCAATGCACAAAATGAAGACATCACAGGCCAACTGTGATAACATTAGCATAAAATGTCCACAAATGATAGTCGTAAAAAAGATATGTGTCAAAAATCTGATTTCCCAATGGTAGCAAAGAATGAAAAACTTCTTCACACATCCTTCTAAACTATGATGTGTTTAGTTTTTCATTCTATGCAGTCCTTCTGGAGAAGAAGTTTCTAAAAGGAGGATACCCTCTTAGGACCTATTTGATCACATCCTATATCCACCCCTCGGTGGATCCATCCTTAGACCAACAACACTTTTAAAGAGCGATGAGTACTTTAACCCTACACAGTCTCATCAAATAACCTTCAGTAGTTTTGAAGAAAATGTAGAAAATGTGAAAAGTTTTCAAACAGCTGAGGGCCTTTGGTTCAGGTGATCTAGAACCTTTGATAAGAACCTAAGGAGATTTTGTTGGGAATTCTGTATTTATGAGAGGAGAAAAGAAGAAAATCCTTTAGGAATCTTAAACTCATAAATGGATCTAAGAAGACAGCAAATGGCAATTTAGTAATGAAATAAATTACACAATTACTGGGTATACCTCATAGCTCTGGCAGCTGCAGATCTGGGTCTTTTCATGGATTCTGGTAGCCCATCTCTCCATCCTGGTATGTGACCAGACTTGGGCCTTCTCTGCATACTTTCCCAGTACAGATCCCTTCCTCCAGCTAGCCAATCATTGCCTGCTCTGAGATGAAGTGCTGCACTGCTTGGTCGAGATGGAGGTTCCTCTTGTGCACTAGACTGTATGCGTATAATTGCAGCTGGGGATGATGGTCTTTGTGGAGGTGGAGATTTTCTTCTGCCTACAACAAAATTCCAGAAAATCAACAATTTTTGGAACTAAAGATCTATCATTTTTAGAGCCAGAACCCAGCATGGTGCTTTATTTGTGAAGTTGAAAGAGATTTTAGTCTCCTTCAATAATGTGATCATGATTACAGTGAAATCTGCCTAGACAGACCATCATCCTGAGAGACCACCATTTTGAGGGATCACTTATCAATTTAAAAATATAAACTTAAAGGAAACACATTATGAGAAACCACCCATCTAACAACATCAAGTTTTTACATGCTTGGCTGTAGGGACCGTCTCTTCTATGATATTAATGGTAATCTTGGTGACATTGAGTTGCTTCCCTTGGCTCATTTAATAATTTATTTTAAACTCTTGAATGTATTTTTTTCAAAATGCAAATGTTTTGAAGTATAAAGAATCACGTGTATGAAGGGCCAAATGAAAACACTCTGTAAGTACCAAGAAAATGCACATGGTACAAATCTCCCACTTCTTACATGTGTATGTATCTACAATGTATAGTGGAGCCTGTAATCCAGACGTCTTTGTTCCCAAGCAAATTGTCTGGATAAATGAGGCATCTGGATTACTGAAACATTCCCATCAGACTGGCCAATGCAATTTGAAAATTTCGTTCCCTTAAAATTTCATCTGGAAGATAAAGTGTTAGGATTAATGAGGCTAAACTGCATGTAATTTAGTTTTAAGGAAACTAATAAGAACAAGAAGAAGAAGGAAAACTCGTACAAACACAATATGTCTCCCTTTGCAGAAGGGAGACATAATGACACATAATCTAGGCCAACGGTGTCACGAACATAAATACTCCCATTCTACTTATTTTTACCCCCATTTTAACAACGACTGCACACATGTATCAAATAAAATTTCGACTACATATAAACTTATACACCTTCAACAAAAATGTTATAGATTTGAGATACAAGAATTTTTAACATACAAAGCTTATCCTTGAAATATACCAGTGCCCCTGATTGTTGTATTGTTGTTTGAAGTCTCACTCAAGAATCTTTCTCTCATATGAAGACCTTTTGCCTATGCTCTAAACTTTGAGGGTCTTTCACATGACGTCAACATATATCTAGGTTGAAGTATGAGAAGAGCCTACCTGTTGGCTCAAACTAATGGCCTTACAATCTGAAGGCGAGCAATATACCACTGGACAAAGACCCTTATTTTCATTGCCTTATATGTAGGATACAAGACAGATTATGAGCCTGCAATACTTTGAACAAGAAAATGATGTGTGCTAAAGTATATCCACAACTGGCTCCAAAAGTAATTGAGAAAGTACTGTCATCTTGAGCAATGAAGGCATTTATGAGTATTACAAATAAAATAATCATACTTTTGGCCGAAATTTGTAAGAATAAGAAAAATAATGCCAAGCATAATTACATTACCAGAATTAAAGAATGTTCCTTTTAAATGATGAAGGCAACAATTTGAACATATTTCACAAAACAACATTAAGTTAGAGTTTATAAATTTGATTTGAAAACACCTGACCCAAGACTACCCAAGATCCCTATCTACTACTTATTATGCCTATTTCAAATGAAAACTATGATACCTATCTAACAGCTATCTATTTTTTTTCTTTTTGCAACACATTGCCTGATTTTTACTTTCTTCTTCATGACTGGAAATTTTGGGCTCAAAATTGAGAAAAAAAAAAGATATTTTGATTTGGCATTGGAAACATAAACCAGTAATGGCTATAAATTTGACAGAAAAAAGGGCCTTGAAAATCGACAGAAAACTATCAAAATGAGACATGAGGAAGTCTCAGTAAACAAGAGCCTCATAAATCATTCAGAGGTACTGCAAACCAGACATCTACTTACATGTAATGTGAAAATAAAAGTTCACTACTTATTGTAAACATTTATCTGAAGCAATGAAAATATATTACAGGTAAAGTGCAGATCATGATATATGACAGCCTACACGAGTATTTATCCTGCTAGACTTGAGATTCTCATGCTTCAATAAAAGAGGCGTAATAGATATGTCAATATTTACATGAGATAACCCTTGTTCAAAGTTAACATCACTGTCAAATAAAAAATATTGCATTACATAATAACTTTGTATCAAAGATTCTTTTTGAGAAGAGTCATAATGTGATACGCCATACATGTAAAGGTACATGTAACCTAACTGTGTTCAAAGTCCATATCACTGCAAAATAACAAAAATTATCAGAATACTCCATTATGTTGGTTAGTTTAATTGTTGTTTAACATTCCACTTATAAACCTTTCACTTACATGGAAACGCCACCACTTAATGATGAAGGGCAACAAGTTTGGCTTATGCTTGGCACTTATGGCCAGTACAGGAAGAGTTCTTTAATGTGCCAACACCTACTGTGAACTCAGTTCTTACTGTCTCAACAATCATCCTAACTTAGTAAGGACAGCGACAGCCAATGACAACCCCATTATGTAGTAATTTTGCCTCACCAATTTTATGTCAGCTACATGAATTTCATGAATTTTCAAACACCAAAGGGCAAAACTCTGCAAAAAATTACTTTAACCCCTGTACATGTATGATAGTATCAATTAAATGTATGCAGGGGTTTCAAATATATTTATGGTTTTTAAATGAAAATGTTAGAACTATAGTACAAACTGTGCATAAATAAAGAACAAATAATGTGATTGAAATGCTCTTTGCAAATTTGTAAAATCTCCCTGAAATAAGGGCGTTTGAATCTCATGAATGATAAATCAGTGATATTAAATTGTGTGCTATCAAAAGTGCACATTAGATGTACATATATTAAATATGTGACAGTAGTGATACACCCAAAGCATGACAGTGAAAAAAGAAAGCTATTAGACAATCATTTTGAAATGCAATATTGCTGTTTTGTTTAAAACAAAAACAAAATGTTTCACTGAAATGACACACATATAACAGGTACCATGTACTATTCCTATAGTAATTGCCATTCTATCAAAGTTTCTCAGTCCCTGGAGTCCTTAAAAATGTTGAGAACACAGACCATTACACATTTACATGTACAATGTAGTTGTTTCCCTTATGAGCAAGTGAATACATGCAAGTGTTATAACTGAATCCAAAGCTAGAAAAAGAGCTCCTAGCATATGCTTCATCATTATACCAAATGCTATAACTATATACATTCATGTATTGGAACGCATCCAGTTTTATAGAAAATGAAAAGGTTACATTGGTATTGACATTGGGTAATATGCGCTGATCTAGAAAGGCACCAGGAGAGGGGGTCTAGCCCCTAGAATTTGCAAAATATATACCAATATTGGTCAATTATGCATAGATTCTCATTTGAACAGGGTTAGGTTTTTCTTATGAATAAGTTGGACCCCCCCCCCTCCCCGAAATAAATCCCAGATCCATGCATGGGTAATATATGGGTAATATTTAACTACAGGAGCCCAACTCTTTACACTTCACTACCATTTCACAACAAAGAATGAACATGCAAATATAAACCAATTAGACATCTCACTTTGTTTTTCAACCAAGCAATTTTTCCTATCAATTTACCAGCTTTGTTTGGCTAGATGCAACATTCTTTTAAATACATGGTAGGTAGCATTTTTCATCATACAAACATCTGATGAGAATTTTTTAAGCATTGCAAGACATATTGAGAAAAGTTAGAGTCCATTGTAGAGAGTTATGACTATGAAGTTTATGTTATGGTATACAACATGGATATTTGTGATAATTCTTTTCATTAAGTTTACATAAGTTTTAATACATTCATCTTTTTATTAGAAGAAATATAACAGTGTAGAATAATAATTTTAGTATAAGTGATCTTATGATATAGAATAGATGTAAGGATGTGACATTTATATGCATACATTGACAAAATGATATGATCTGTGGATTTTTGTTGTATAGTATAACACTATCAATACAGAGTATTCATTCTTGGCCACTTTGTACACCAAAGCTCTTTTTATGGCTTTCTAGTCATGTAGCAATCTTGTCTCTACATATGTTTATTTTTTTTTATCTTGCTGCTGCCATTTATATGCATTTAACAATATTTCTTTCACACTGTAACATTGAGATGTTTTTGCTGAAGTGGATACCACAATGTACCCATGTAAATCATTATTTTAGTGAGTCTTTATTGTGTTTCATGCCATACTTGACAATCTTTCAGTCATTTGACAGTTTTTATTAGTGGAGGAGAGAACCTGGTTACAAATGTACCTACAAAGAGACCACTGGCCTTTCAAAAATTAAACTTGCAAAATTTGACCTGTAATGCAAAATTTGGCCTGTAATGCAAAATTTGGCCTGTAAACACCTTAGGTTCCAGTGACACCCAGACCCATGCTGAAACCTAGGTAAATAACAACATTAACCATATAACAAAATGGCAAACTTTCTCACACAATCAAGCCTGTAATCAGCTAGGTGTTATCCTTGTTACTGAACAGAACAATCTCTTAGCCACTTTGCTATGGGATTCTCTTCATAATGCTCATGTGTACCAAATGAAATTGTGGCTCAGAGAACAGTAACTATTCTTCTGACTGTAAGGTTCTGAAAAGTCCAGTCAGTAATATGGATATTTTCTTTTCCCTTAAGAGGGTCAAATGGTATTGGGATTGCATATCATCAAAGTTTGGCTTGTTTCATTGTGAGTTACATACAGCTAGCTCATTGAGTTAAGTTTTAATGATACTGTCTTAAAATGATTTTGTCCTTGGCAAATGTTTGTGCAACCTTTATCAGCTACAAAACGTATATTCTGCAGTGATATGCTGAAGAATTGATGAAAGAAGCACAGAAATGTAAATAAACAAGAAAAAAACAAGATGTGTTTGAGAAACACTATGCCCCCGAGTGGTAAGCCATTTGTGAAAGCTAAGACAATCAAATAAATGGCACTTTTTAAATGTCTTGTCATTAGGGATACATGTACATGTGCCAAATATGAAAGCAAAGTGTCAGAAGCCACAAGTTACACTGAAATGTGTTCTCAAGCTATTTGACAGAAATGGAGAAATTACTTATTCAGATGATTTTAAAGTCCCATAACTCCGTCAAATAATAGTTGATTTTAGACATCATCGAACTCATCCGAGATCTTATTAATATAAAGCAATACACCAAATGTTCAAATCAAATAAAAATATCTCAAGCCATTTGACGGAAACAGAAAAATAACCTATTTTGATGATTTTAAAGTCCCGTAACTCTGGCAAATATTGACCGATTTTGGCCATTATTGAACTCATTCGAGATCTTGTAAATCAATACACTAAATTTTGTTCAAATCTGATGAAAAAATCTCAAGTTATTTGACGGAAATGGAAAAATGCTCTATTTTTACAATTTTAAAGTCCCATAACTCTAGCGAATATTGACGGATTTCAGTCATTATCGAACTCATCCAAGATCTTACTGATATAAAGCCNNTGAAAAAAACTCAAGTTATTTGACGGAAATGAAAAAATGACCTATTTTTGCGATTTAAAAGTACCTTAGCTCTGGCAAATATTTACTGATTTCGGTCATTATCGAACTCATCCGAGATCTTACTGATATAATGCCTTACACCAAATTTTGTTCAAATCTGATGAAAAAAATCTCAAGTTATTTGACGGAAACAGAGAAATGACCTATTTTTACGATTTTAAAGTCCCGTAACTCTGGCAAATATTGACCGATTTTGGCTATTATCGAACTCATCCGAGATCTTACTGATATAAAGCCTTACACCAAATTTTGTTCAAATCTGATGAAAAGTTTTTGAGTTACCTGACGGAAACCATGTGTGCAGACAGACAGACAGACAGACAGACAGACAGACAGACAGACAGACAGACAGACAGACCAAAAACAATATGCCCCCCGATCTTCGATCACGGGGGCATAAAAACATATTCATGACAAAATGAACATTCCACGAGGGGGGAAATACATATACAGGTCAATATTAGCATGCTTATGTTAAGGTAGAAATAAACTGTACTTTCGGTCTGTTCAAATGATGATTTATTCTCTTTTCTTTACAGTTGTAAACAAGAAACACAAAATTCTCATGAAAGTTTGAATATTTCCCAAAACTATCGGAGCTGAAATTCTTGATCACATACTTCAAACATGAGTTTCCTTGAAACATGATGTATAAGAATACAACATGAACCAATACCTAAGATACAGTTTATATATACAAGTAATTACGAGGTTTGTTAACTTTGTATATTTCATACAATGATACACATAATTGATAACAAGGATACAACCTGCCAAGTGATAAGAGTGTCAGACATATAAGCGGTGTTGGATAGGATATAAGGACGTCATCTACACTTAGATTTCAACAATCATTGTACATTAATATAATCACAAGCTAAGGGATGGCTATTTCAGCATGTCAATCAGAAAAAATAAAAGAATTCAGCCTGCTGAATGGGTGGATTGTAAATGTGAACTGCCAATCATATGCCGTCTAAGCCTGTTAGATGTTATTTTGACATTTCTGTACAATAAAAACGGGACCACTCTGTCCTGTCTTGTTCAGATAGAAATGACAAAATGACACTTAACCTAAAAATGGATAGACAATGATTCTCTGGGAACCAAACTGAAAAAAAATATATCACCTATGTTTTTTAATGAGTTTTTTCCATTTTATTCAATTTTTCTATTTTTTTTAATTTTGCTCTTTTTAGAAAAGTACACCAAAGTTATTTACACCAATGCATTTCAAAGAGAGTTTAAAGCAATGTCTAATATTAAACAGAAACCAAAAATTCTTAATCATGATCTATAATTTGTCTTAGTTGTGGAATATCTAAGAGTATAATTTGATATGACCTATCATAATTGTTTGGAGTCTAACTAAACTGCATACAAAAATATCTCTTTTTATTGCTGGTACAACAATAGTCATAATGATTAGTTTCCAGAGATAATTTTATGAAAATTAAGGAATGACTGATGGCTGAAATTTGAGTGTAGATGGATACGTCCGGTATAGGATAAAAAGCCTTCTGTCCACGGTAATACACAACGAACGATCTTACCTTCGCTATGGGGCGCGCACGGTATAACCGTAACTTTAATAATCTCCTCTGCACAAAATACAAAACTTACAACTTCAGCACTTACAGTTACATAATAAATATCCTAACACAAATATGTCCTATTGTTTATCACCTCTCACAAATGTACCACAGTTCTGTTTATGCTAATATGAAAGTAAAAATATAGACAGCAGCTCCAAAATGTTTTTGGATAATGCTGAACATTGCCAGATAAAAAATACTTGCATTTGAATGGGTGATAAAAAGATACATGCATTCAATTGCTCATGATATGATTCTTCTGAAAAAAAATTAAATGTTGGNNGCACAAGTAAGTTTTCTAAGCCTCAACAGCGCATGAAAACGAAAGTCAAATGCCAACTGATGTTAGCCTGCTTCACTCTTAGAGTACATACCTTGCTTAGCAGTAGACTGCTTCCACGCCTCTGTTCGTTGTCTTTGATATGAGGTGTTGTAGCCATGATCACTACTTGGTCTGATGGGATGGGATACTATATACTTATAGGCATCGACTGCACTGTATGGTCGAGCATTCAGTACTTTTTTCCTGTCAATTAAAAAATCAACATGATTAGTGATGTAGAAATCAATATAAAATAAATGTGAAAAGTCCATGATTATCTTAAATGAGAAATCTCTATCAGTTCTTTGTTCAAAGTCTAATGGACAAATTTGTTCGCTGTATATGTCAGTGGAAAGGCATTGTAAAGACCACTTTAAAGTGGTTAATCTATCAAATATCAACTGAAATTAATTTGATACAGCTTATATGTATTCATTAAGCCGTTTAATTTAGGTAAACCTCATCCTCCATTCCTCATGACATTTGCACCCTTGGCTGAGTACACTGAGTTGACTCGTCCAAAGTCTGAAACTGTCATTCCATATTCAAAACTTTGTGATTGGCTCCTTCACAAAAACTTTACTCAATCAGGTAATGGTGAACAATGAAGCTTGGATTTTTGATTACAAAGATTTATTCGCTTCAATACAAACAAAATCAAAGTGCTTTTCAGTTTATGAAAGTTTACAGAATTTCCTTGAATTCGGCCAATGCAGGAGTATTCAGTAAAAGGCACAAACATCATGGGGGTACCAATAATGAGCAAATCTTCTATTTCAATATGTCATGAAATAAGCATTCATGCCATGGTCCTTTTTTTGTTCTTTGTGCAACAATATCCATTCATTGTTAGTAATTGCACAAAAGTTGGTTACAGGAAAATCATCTGCAGTAAGATTGGACTAACCTCCTAACACTTTTATCCAATGTAACTATGTGCATCATGTTTGCATACTAACATACAGAAAAAAACAGGCACACAGCATGAATGATCTGATTTCAAAAAGAATACTACAAATCTGAACATGATAGATTCAAATTTGACATTTGCTAGGAAAACAGACAAATACAAATTTGAACTGATATTACCCAGATGATGGCCGCTGCTGGCTAATTCTTGGTGTTGTTTGCCTGCTGGTGTTGGATGTCTGCACAGTACCCATAGGTGGGGACATCTTTGGACTTGGGTCACTACGACTTGTAGCCTCTGCAGAATTTTTACCGTCCATATTGTCACCACTTGGAACTTGTATCTGTAGGGGTGACCCGGTTACACTAAGTGCGTGAACCTCTTTGGATTTGTTTCGACCTAGTGGTTCATATGATGTAACAGGACGTGGTAATGCGGCATGTCCTTGTTCACTTGTCACTTCCTGTGGGGAGTGTTCAATAGCTTCTGCTGCAGGTTCTGTTACTGCCTTCTTTTCTGTATCGTTGTCTTTGTCATGTGTACTACTGTATTTGAAATTAGAATTCGTATTGAATGAACAGGTTATGAATAATGTAAATTCTTGGATATAAACAATTAAATTTGTCTGTTCAAATGTCACTCAATAGAACTAATTCATGTACCAGGTGACATCCAGCAAATATGTGCAGAACATAATTGTTTCTGATGATGATGGAATGACATTGAAGACACTATTCCGTGCTTACGTCATTTTAGTGGAGTAGAGTTAAATTCCATCACCATTGGAGATACTAGTACTACACAAATGTAATGGTTGTACCACATGGTTACTGGATTGGTTACACTAGAAAGACCAAAGTTGCCTTAAATCAAGGTCATTTTTAAGGTGTCCCATATAGACTGGTGCTATACTTACAATGTACACAAAGATGGTCTTTAGGGCAGGCAAGACTGGCCTGGTGTAGCATAATAATTCAAAATGTAGGGATCTCTTACTTGTAAAGTTGCTGGCCTTTTCACAGCAACATGTAATCATAAATGCAGGTTTAATTTTCAGTCATATCACTACCAAGATACATATATACAATATACAGTAGAGTAAGTCGGCTTTAAGCTAATTCAGTGCTATAACGAAGAGGAATAAAATCCCAGTAAAGAATTACTATTTATCTACATATATGTAGTAAATTCTGAAGCTTAAAAAGAAGGATGCCTGTAACAAAGTTGACTTTTGACTTTGTTACAGACCAACTCCACTATAAATGTATGCAGCTTTACTTTCCAATGATGTAGTTAGCAGTTTAAAGTTTGTGTATCAGCAAAAGGCTGAAACTTTCCACAATAAACATGAACACAAAACAACCATTCTAATTCATGCCTAAATATGGAAGGTCCTCAGAATAAGCCTGCTTTGATACTGTATTGGAGACCTGTGATTTTCTTCATAAGTGAATTTATGACATAAACCAACCAATGGTTGTACTTTATGAATGAATCACCAGAGAGCAGAGAATGAAGCATACATGTCTACAACAGTGTACAGTAGAGTCGGTCTATAACCAATCAGCTTAAAGGGAATTCAGTGCTATAGGAAAGTGGAAAAAATCTCCGAAAAGAATGACTATTTGTCTATCTATGTAGTAAATTCTGATGCTTAAAACAAAGGATGCCTTTAACAAAGTCAAAAGTCTATTCCTTTTGATTTCGTTATAGACCAACTCCACTGTATTTCATATAAACTTCTGATTTCTACCTGGAGTCCTGTTTGACTTTATCTGTAGGTACTGTATGGTCCTTATGTTGATGGTCAGACTCTGTGTTCTGGAAGAATATAACAACTCCTATAGTGTTACATCTACACAATGGCAGAAATGACTGTAATTTAAGTCCAACTGTTGATCGGAAGGAAAATGGTAAATTTGACTTAGTCAAACACCGAAAACATACAGATCTTAATCTTATATAAAATGACGACACAAATCATATCAGGTACTTTTTTTCTCTCTCACATATTTCAGAGTTTAATGTGAATAATTCCTTAATCTACTTATGTGCATAAGAATCTAGCCCATTGACTGGTTGGTCTGCAATATGGTGCTCTATAGTGAAATAACATGTCACAAAATTACTCATAATGTAATTCTGTTGGCAGTACTTTAACTTTTAAGATACAAATCCATTTGACTATAGTATATCCTCTTATACAGTAAGCCATATGGTATGACATAAACTAATTAACTTAGCATTATACACGTACTGAGCTGATTTACAAGATCCATAACAATAATATGTCAGAGCAATTTGATGGTAAAAAATTAGATAAAGATACATGTCTATTGGAACCTTATCTAAAGATAATTTCTTGAAGAAGAGCACCTCTCTTAGGAGAACATCTCACTTGGGAGAACACTCACTTAGGAGAACATCTCACTTAGAAGAGCATCTCACTTACGAGAGCATCTCACTAAGGAGAGCACATCACTTAGGAGAATATCTCACTTAGAAGAATACCTCACTTAAGAGAGCATCTCACTTAGAAGAACACCACACTTAGGAGAGCATCTCAATTAGGAGAGCACCTCACTTAGGAGAGCACATCACTTAGGAGAATATCTCACTAAGAAGAGCACCTCATTTAGGAGAACATCTCACTTAGAAGAGCACCTCATTTAGGAGAACATCTCACTTAGAAGACCACCTCACTTAGCAGAACACCTCTCTTAGGAGACCATCTCACTTAGGAGAACATCTCATTTAGCAGACCACCTCAATTAGCAGA
>JACSZP010007288.1:0-13897 GCA_016161895.1 Pinna nobilis | reverse complement strand
TTTGACCATGATCAGGAGACAATCTCACCTATCAGACCAGTCAGAATCAGAATGTTTGTTTTCTTGATAGCAAATTAAGTTTCACTTTTTTCAACAGACCATAAATGAGTCTTGTAACAATTTTTTCCCCAGATAATTACATTTGTTGATTGTAAAACAAATCAGTTTTAGGAGTCTAGCATGTCAACTCACGCATAAAAAACAAGAGTGATGATATTTTAATGTTCCAGGTACTCATTTTGTAGCTTATAGCATAAGAGATTCTGGTATAATCAATATGTAATACACAGAATTATGAGAATAATTTATTAGAAATAATATGGCTAAAGGAGAATAAAATAATCATTTAAGAGAATGGGTCAATAAAAACAATAGTTTGTGGCAACCATTACTGCATTTTTATTATTACATGTATTTTCATTTTTTTATTTGCAAAAGAACAATTTTTCACAAAGGTGTATATCCTGGCTGAAGATGAAACCAAAGAAATTCTACAAACTTGCATGGACTAAATAGCCTCCAAACAAATGTGTACACACTGACTAAAGTCCCTATTAAATATCTTTATACTGAATAAAAATGATTCTCAAAAAAGGTTTGTTTACTCATTAAAATGATAAAAAAATCAAAGGTCTATTTATAGTTTAAAAGAACAGCCCCCAAGAAATTGTATCTGTGGTTGTGTGCCTATTCATATGTCTAAAGTACATATATATGTTTAAGTTTTCATGTCTATTACATCTTGAGGTTCATATCACAATACCTGCAGATCAAATAGACATAGTTTTGAATCCTGCAAGTTGATGCCAAAGGAAAAAAAAAACAACCAACAAAATCAAGTTTCTTCTCTAAGTTTTGTAACAGCAACTGAATAAATTACATGACAATGTAGTATCTGTATATGATCCAAACTAAAATCAGTACTTTCCTGTTGGCCCCTCAGTGGTAAGATTCATTTCATTTACCTGTTAATAGGGCTGATCATGTATAGATATATATAATTACATATCCCTTTTTTTTCTAGTTCTATCTTAATGACATCTAGCGTACCTTAGGATCACCTATTCAAAAATTATATTTTGAACTTCAGTACTTTGCTCCTTTTTTTGTAAGTCTTTTTCTTCCAAGTTTAATATCAACAACACTTGATGAAATAGGCTCTTTTTGAAGTATCATTATACACACGTACATGTATATATATAACCTTAAATGATAACTTATTCGAAGGACAATTATGCAAACATATTTTTTTCCCAAAATCTCGAAAAAAACTAAATAAACCCAGATGTCATTGATAAAAGATAAACTTCAGTTACAAAGATCTTTATTAATTAGTATTAGATGCCTTGATTTCCAATCTGTAATCAAATCTCTTGGTGTCATTTGTCAAGAACAATAAAAAATATTCAATTATTCGGTGTCCCTGGTTGAACCTTTTTGTTTTGGTCTAAATAAATATCCGTCAGAATAGAAATACATGTACTTGTTTATACTATGGTGTCATTTAAATGCATGAATTGTGATATATATCTTTCTTTTTTCTCATGCAATATGTATCATGCTTGTTCCTATATATGGATTATATTTCTTGTTGTTTATATTTGTAGCCACGCTCAACGATCTCTCAGTCTTAAATGGTGACGTAAAGATTTAAGTGGTGGAGAGGAAATACCAGCCGTACATGTAACAGAGTAATTACCACCGGATTATCACAAGAATATGTAGTATATTGAAGAAAATTAAATAATCATCAAAATAAACACCTCAGTAAATCTCTTTACAGCTAAAAATGGAATGTTCTAAGTTTTACAAAACTACAAATCCAAAAGTACTTTGAATGAGTACTTTCAAAGCAATAGTAGAGTACACCAAGTTAGGTACATGCATAATTACGGCATCAACATGAAGAACAACTGTAAAGTCCATATGAGATGGGATTAGGTTCCAGGAAGGGGTTAGTGTCTAATTTTTTAACATACTTCACCCAAATCACATATAAACATGTAGTGTCTCATAATACAACAAGGAATACACATATGAAGAATACTTCAGAATTCAACACTCTGGGAATTGGTGAACCCTCTATATAAGTGAAAGATTCTTGTATGGGACACTACAACCAACAAAATGACACAGATCTTGAAACTCTACAGAGCTAGTGACACATTAACTTTAGAACACATGAACCTAAATCTTTGAGGACATAACCTTCACAAAATCTTTATGGTTTAAAAAGATTAACGGTTTAATGAAGGATTAGTTTGGGTTGAGAAGCTGTCGATCTATAACCTATCTTTTATCTAGGTGTATGTCTTATTCGTCCAATCACTACATACATAAAAGAGAAAACAGTTATACAGGAAAGGAAGAATAAAAGTCACTTTGAAGTTAGAAGAAACAAAATAGCCTTGTACTTGATAAGATTACAGGAAATGAGGACTTTTCAAATAAGATAGCTGTAGTATCGATGTTTAATGTTAATTTTGTCCAGTTTTTATATGACATCATAGAATTCCAGTGAAGCTCTAAGGCATACAGTTTATTTTTGTTAGATGCTCTGCACTTTGGGCAATGAAGCACAGTGAGAGATCTTTACCATACCAACACCTAATTTGAAATTGGGTCTTGATTTTTATTCTCATTCACTAGTCAGTAAAACCTGGTCACCTCTGCCAGGGCTTGAACCCACAATCTCCCAGTCCGAAGTCTAGCAACCTGTCTCAGGGCTATGAAAACCTTCACCTGGTAAACAGGAAATTTTTGTAAATAAGTCTTTAGGTAAAAGCTCATGTATGAAAAGGTAAAGGTAACAAACAGCGATCAATCTCACAATTCCTATAAGGAATACAAAATAAAGAGATGGGGAAACATGGACCCCTGGACATACCAGAGGTAGGATCAGGTGCCTAGGAGAAGTAAGTATCCCCTGTTGACTGGTCACACCTATCGTTACCCCTATATCATGATCAGATAAATGGAGTAAAATGTAGTCAAATGTGGGTGAATCTTTACACTGAACCATTTTCAATTCTACTCATCTCTTTGCTTAGGCACCTTCTGTGGCTAAGCACTCCACTAAAAAAGTATTTCACTTATATGGAGACTCATTCACTTAAGATACTAAATGCCACATCCAAATGAACAACTTTTACCTAGAGTTATGCCTTAGATTTATTAGACCCAGGTTCAAACCTAGATTTCCTGAGCACAAGGAAAAGGTTCTAACACTGGCCCACCATGGCTCTTAAAACAGCAGACTAATAAATAAGCATATAAAGTACTAAAGCACCACAATCTACACTTAATAGTTTAATTCAAGTGATGTTCAACTTTCCTCCAGTCAGAAAAACACCAAAGAATTTATCAAAAAAAATTCTTTTATTTTTCGGGAAATAAATAAAAATGGAAATCACCTTAATTCTAGTTAAAAAACAAAGTGACCCAAAAGTACAAGTAAAAATAATTTGCATTTTACAGTCACGTTATTTCTTTCATTTAAAAACCAAACACAGGCTTTATAATGAAAAATTGACTTACAATAGTGTCATTTAAAAAGTCCCATGAAAAAATTGAAACAGGTATATGTGTCACATGTTAATCATCTCGTTTACAAACATACCTGGGATTTAATCCGTGGCTACATTTTTGTCTGAACCGCTATGAACAATTTTACACTTTTGAAGATTTTAATTGCTCAACTTTCAATTACCTACACACCAAAGGTATCTAGCTGACATTAATTTTGTGAGCACTTGAATATCATGTTTATTTCTGTCATATTCTTATCACTAACTGGAATTCATATTAACAAAGAACTGTTAAACTGCCATTATGCACTCCGCTTTATCACCTATACTGGAATAGAAAAGTGGCCTGATTAATAGCGGCAGACCTATCAATTTATTTAACGTCAAGTTACCAAGTAAAACAAACACATAGGAGGTATTACGGCAACACATGTTAACCCCCAAAATTTGATTTGACAATCAGATAAAACCTTTGATCCTCAATCAAAACTGTCCAGTTGACGTGCAAGTTCAAATCTTATTAGCCAGATAAGGCCATTCATACTCGGGTATAATACAGGTAATATATGTGCCGTCACCAAGCGCAGGCTTTTATTTTTACACTACAGTAAATGCTGTTTTAAAAAATTAGAGTACATTTGATAGTTTGAAGAGACCAGTTAGAATGACTTTTTAACAAACATTGATGTATCCAAGGCTTTAAATTTATGAAAGTATGTTTTTAAACACTTGGAACGCTTAGGAATACAGGTGGGATCAATGAACGTCAGATCTTTTTGTTGGATATGAATTTTATATTTGCTGAAATATTAGGAAATCCCTGTCTTTACACAGGATTAAATGGACTTTATTGATCTGCTAAAATAAACATGGATATACCATTTAAACACCTGACATATGTACTTTCCTAATAGTGTTATAAGATTCTCCGAACAGCTTCACCGTGGAGACAATATGCTAATGACATGTAGGTATTGAAAAAAAAAATGCACTAATATTTACTGCTTGAATACACATCTATGATATTGCGGTTAGATGTTTCATTAAGGAGTTAATATACCTTTGTATTAATGACTTGGTGATGAGTGATCGTTCACTGAATGACAGCATATCGTAAGTTTCAAACACCAATGTACGTAAACCAAATATTGCGGCATTGTATGATTTTTATTGCACCTGAAAGGAGTGGTTTAATATCGTAAAATGACTAGCTATTGCCATTAAAGGTCTCAAGTGGACAGGTACAGTGGAAAATTCTGTACATCGTTGTATGATTACATAGAGATTTGAGACTATCCACGATTGATAAAGAGCTCTTGTGCTCTCGCTCAGAGCCTCTTTAGACGAGGGTTGTATATTCGTTGGATGTAAGTAGCATGGTGACAAACAACGGTATATATGCATATACTTTACATGTGTACTTTGATCATCTACAGAGCCAAGTGACCTCTGTAAATCTAAAGGCAATCAAAATGCCTACATAAACAGGATTAATGCATATATAAGGATTGTTGCACTACTTTGGAATGACGTGAAAGGAACATTTAGAATCTGGCTATTGGTGTAGTAAGGAGAAACAAATCTAATACTTTCCATACCTACAGTTGTCGAGTTTGATTATTTCATAAGGTGACTTACAATACCAGGATTTCATTTTGACAAGTGATATAATAGTTAAGCTTTTGCTATGAGTTTCATTATGCGTAACTTTGGAGCGTTAGAAAAGGCATCAGAGGAGTTGGTCAAGTGTGTCATGTTCGGGGATGTTGAAGAGGTGCAGTCAGTGTTGGATAAATATAAGAAATTCTGGCCGGATATCTGTACAACCATTACACCTGATGGAACTACTGTTTTACATTGCATCGCCAGACGACATCGACCGAAAATTTTGGAGCTCGTTGTGAATCGAAGTGTCGATGTCAATGCACATGATAATGATGGAACAACACCTCTTCAAGTTGCTCTGCTTCACAATAACCTATTAACAGCAAAATGTCTCATGCAGTATGGAGCGGACGTTAATGAAACGAGTTCTTTGAAAACTGGAGCCAAAATTCTACACAAATTGGTGATGAGTGGCAGACTACTTGCCACACAAGTGTTAATAGAATGTGGTGCTACCATCAATTCTACAGATAGGGTAGGTAGAACTCCTCTACACTTATCAATGATTCGTAATGATCCCAAAATGGCATCTTTACTTTTAGACAAAGGTTCAGAAATCAACATGTGTGACAGTAATGGAATCAATGCTTTACATTTATCTATCATATATCAACATCCAGATATTACCAAACTTCTAATCCAGCGTGGCGCTGATATATCGCACAAGGACAAGTCGGGGATGTTACCGTTACACTTGGCGGTGTCAGCTGGATACTATGACATCACAAAGATGATTCTCAGGAAAAGCAATACGCACATCAATACAAAAGAAAAATTAATGGGGAGAACCCCTCTTCACCTCTCCTGTGCCATTAATCACCTACAAATCGCTAAAATGCTGTTAGATAATGGAGCCGATGTTAATTTGACAACAAATTTCCGAAAATCGCCTCTTCACCTGGCTGCAACACATAAGGCGCCAGAAATAGCAGCACTGCTGCTGAAAAATAGCGCAAACGTGAACATGCTCAGTATAGGAAACAAGACACCACTTCATAACGCTATAGCGTCTGGGCAAGCTCAAACAGCGGTACATCTAATACAGTATGGTGCTAATCTGAACCTAAGGGACTTACATGGATCTACTCCATTACATTATGCAGCCCGACTGGGGAATGTTGACTGTGTTAATGTACTATTACGAAGTGGAGTTAGCATCAACAACTACGACAATACTCAGAAAACTGCCCTTCATTTTTCTGTTCTGCATGGAAACCTTGATGCAGGGCTGGCCCTTATAAAAGGTGGTATCAATTTCAGCATACGTGACAGTGATAACAAAACAGCTATGGATTATGATGAAAGTGGGCGACTTAACACGATCCTCACTAATATGTTCAAAGTGTAATGGCGAGACTATCGTCGATTTATGCACACTAACTTTTAGCAATATCATAGCGCATTAATTCATTCTAGTCTGTAGTATATTGTATGCAGCTTTGTACAACTTTCCTCACCAAAGTTCAGACACAAATGTAAGCAAATCAATTTTTCTTTATTATTTATAGTAACTTTACAAATATGTCTAAATGGAACTCAAATATGATACTGTAATACATCGATATGTCAACAAAATGGATTGAAAAAGAATCATATACTAAAAATTAAAATACAAATTAACGAAGCTGATGACGTCTTTTGTGGTATATATTGATTCCAAGTCAAAATATGAAAATCAAACTCATCTATTCAAAATATATATACAAGTATTACCTGAAACAACGATAATCTTTTGAGGTAAGGCATAATTTGAAACAATGCTTTAAATAAATATTTACTCTGCCATAAATTACAGAACATTTCTCTTAAAATCATAACAAGTTGATCTTATATACTAAAGCTAAAGCAAAATATGTGCTACTTCTCTGGTATTTTCATATTAGTTTTGCTGTTTATAAAATAAAAGACCTAAGTGTTCTCCAGTGAAATAATTGGTGACACAGAGGTACTCATGTGCCTTAAAAATAGAGCAGGGGTAAGGCAGATAGTGTAGTGGTATAATTGAAATAGGGCTGTGGTACCACCAAACTATAAGGGAATGGGTAAAACACTAGATCTAGAAATAAGAACTGGTCTAATTGGCACCACAGTGACATGCCTTCCTGCAGAACAGAGGGTAATGGACAAGTTGTAGCACAGGAGTCCCAAGTTGTGGCACAGCAAGTTTCCAGTCCTTTGTATGTGACTGTAAACCCATGTCCTTTACCCACTGTAAAGGATCAACATTATACAATAAATATCCCCCACTGCATGGGATAAAGTCCTGACTATACTTGAAAAATGGTGGTGTCTGCATATTAGGTAGATGCCACAAAATATTGTTGTTATACTGATGAAAGCAGTATATAAAATGCCAGTTATAGGAGCCAACCCCTTAGCATAGACCTAACATGTCCTTGAAGTTTAGAAATGAATAACCCAGTAGCATTTCTAATAAAGTTTAATCAGATGGTAAGTTCATTGCTTTCACTAATTCCAGGACAATGACATTCAGTCTATTAAACAGCTTGTATGGACTGTTTATTTTACTGCTCAGTGCCAGTCACTCACAAAGGGCTATTGGTATTGCTCAAATAACCAAGAACATTATTTCATCAGTAAAGTTGAATACTAAAGAAGATGTGTTTGTAAAACACTGATGACCTGTAGAACACCAAATAAAAAATGGCATCAATTTCATGCAACATCAAACAGAAAGTTCAAGGGTCACAATATTTCATATAAAATGGAAGACCTTTTCATTAGGAATATACATGAGTAAAAGTTAAAATGTTAAATATATGACACCTTTTAATTTGTTATCAAGTTTTCCAAAATTCATTTAAACATTAAAGTCAAGGTCATAAAGTAAAATGTTTGGTACCATTTAGAAGACCTTGTCATGGGAATAAAGCATGAAAACCCAAAAGTCCTATCCTTTGCCATTCTGAAGTTATAGACATAGTTTTGTGATTACAGACAAACAGACAGATGACAAACACACACAAAAAACTAAAAAAAAAACCAAAAACCCAAAACCACCAAATCTTCATTTGTGTACTTTGTCACAGGGGCACAAGAAAGCACCATGTGATAATAGAATCTGATAAATCTGATAAAATTCTTAAATGTATCTCAGGGATAGAGGCATTTCTTAGAAGTAGTCAAATGAAAGAGTACATATGCCTTTAAAAAAAAGAAATACATGGTAAGAGTGGAACTTTAAATGATAAAGTTCCTAAAGAGGATCTGAGGATTAGTGATATATCTTACAAGTGTATGATTTATAGTACAACTTCAGTTCAAACATCTAAAATCTGAATCTACCAACAATACAGTGAATTAATGTAGATCAAATACAGTTCTAGCATTCGGATTTGAAACACCCGGAATATCATGCAAAGTAGAGATTTGTTCTGTTAGAAAGCAATACCAACAGAGATGCATTGTTTAATCTCTTTACAGCGGGATATCAAGCGTATTGATCTGGCATAGGAAAGATCTATCATAATAATCTCAATGGACTATAAGGCAGGTGAAATTAAATTCCTTTTCATACCAGGTTGATAGGCATCTCTGAACAATCTACAGTTGTGTCACTTACAGAATGGATGTGATTAGATATACTGCACATAAACAGAAAGTAGATTTATATATGATACCTACACCTTGTGCAGTATGCATGTATATTTTTGTACACAAAAGCACACCTGTTTTGATCTTATAGCACAATAAATATATCAAATACAACCAAGTTCTAACATGAACAATAACATATATCTGTTTTTGTATTTTATTTCAAAAGTTTGAATAGATGCCATGTTTTAAATGCATTGGATATATGAAACAGGCTTAAAGTAAAATTTATTGATAAATGGATACACAGTTTTTAAATGATACCTGTTTCACATGCATAATAGGGCGCTATGCATATACATGTAGTTACAAATTTTTATCCCTGTTTAGCAGTTTCATTTCATTACCTTTTCCATTTAAAGTCAGAATCTCAGGTGTTTTTATTTGATTCCCCTATACCTGTTGAAACGTTTACATTTATCTGGTTATTTTCTGGTACTTTAAGTGATCGCCCAATATCATGGTCTATATCGCCTGTAGAATCTCTGAGCTGCATTTTAAATGTCATACATCTAAGAGAAATTGTATTAATTTTGTTCATTTCTATTAGCAAGATAAATGATGCGAACAGAGGTGAAAAATAAACTACGTAGACTACCATGACAACAAAAACCAAATAAACAAGAAAAATTAGCATTTCTATTGCATTACACATAAAGTACAAATGCCAAACTCATTTGTCAATGCATAGAAAATCCCCATGTCTGTTGCAGCCAATTACCATTGGTGGAATATATTACTAAGCATAAAGGATGAAATTAGAGTAGGTCAAAAGTGAATGGCATTCCTTTGTGGCAAACAGGATTTCAACCTATATCCTCTTGTAAATTTGTAAGAGGCAGTACAGTGGAGACCACCCAGTCTGCCATTAAAATAAGGTCTTTCTGCCAATTAAAAAAATAAGGTATTTCTAGATACATTGTAGATGGCATTCCACAGCAGGTTTTGCTTCCATCATATCAACTACAAACAATTAAACAAAGACAGGTATATGTCCCATTACTAAATAATAGACTAAAAGTGAGTAAGAGGACACTTTCTAATACAGAAATATATGTTAAAAAGTTGCTCAACGGAAATGAATAAAGCAAGAAAACTTGGCAACATCAAGGCATAACAATTATCCAGAATGTTTTTTCATCCACTCTTTCAATACTATAAATCATTTCTTCTAACTGAATCTAAACTTAAGGACTTATATAAGATGACAAATAATTCAAACACAAGACGAAATAGTTTCAGTGGTATGATTTTCATTCATGAATTGTAAATCTCCAAGCAACCAGCAATACTTCAGTCATGGTTGATACCAAAATGACATCCTCAATTTTTATCTTGAAAATTCTCAACAGTACTATCACTTATATTCTACTTTTCTTCAATAAAATTACATCGAGGAAGCAATACTCAGTATTTGGCAATGTGTAGACCATGTACATAGAGGTGATCTCCAAACAATTAATTCTTTTTTTCAAATCTCTCCACTTTTATATTTGTCTACACTTGTTTGCAGATTGACAATTTACCCAAAGTTTATCAGCAGTGAAAGGTATGACTAATGACCCTGTTTGTACTGAAAGTGAACTCTAATGTTCAACACTAGAATAAACCCAAAAGTCAGGTCGATAATCTCTGTAAGTTCACAATAGGTAAGATTTGTAGCCTTTAAACATAAAATGGTAGGTCTGAAGGTCAAAAGTTAAAAATGTAGGTTCAAACAATTAGGAACCCAGAGACTGAAAAATCTCTTTAGCAATGTGAATACATTTGTGTTTTGTTGAAAAAACCCCAACATGTTGATATACTAATATTTCATGTACATGTACATACTAAATACTCCACTGCAGCAAGCAATATTTTTCAGACATGATCTGTAGGTTATCAATGTATAAAGATTCTTGAGTGAAAGCCTAAATCTGTTACTAGTAAAATTTCCTGACAAACAGTTAGGAAAAAAAATTAAGCCAATGACAATACAACAAACATTGATGTAAAAGACGATTTTTCATGAGAAATTACTGTTCTAGACTTTGTTTTATATTGCAGGTCATGCCACTTTCAACATTATTTCTGTAACATTGGAGATATGGAAACATTAAGCTGATGCAGATGCACTAAATGTTGACCTTTGCCAATGACTTAACCCTTATACACACAAAAGGACATTTTACACTCTGGTCTAGCAAAAATTAATGTGTCTCACTACTTCAATGGTCGTAAAAGCCAAGCATAAGCCAAAATTTGTAGCACTTCACTGGGATTTGGTGACATCTCCATATAAGTGAAAGATTCTCAAGTCATACAGGTACTTTGAACATACAAAACATCTTCCTGGTAAGGAAACACTGGAAATGAATCATGACAACATTCAAGTTGTTATAAATCAAACTGAACAAATCAACAGTATATGTAAAGGGCAAACCCCACAGTAGATTGTAATAAAAACCACTTGATGTTTGTAGAGGACAAACTGATCAACAATACAAAACACTTCAAACTTAAGTTTACCTATCTTGGTATATCAGTACATACCAGGACAAGAACTTTCTGATAACAACAATTACACAGGGCAGACTCTTATTTCAAATTTGTGTACATAATTTTTGTGTAACCTCTATGTTGTCCAAAAGATTAAATTTCCCAGGACAAGAATCACCCTATAACTAACCAACATTAAACATTTCATCTTTTCTCTAAGAATTTTGACTCCATAAACAAATATGTAAACCACATTCACTTCAAGTCAACCAATATTGATCTTTAGCTGAAAGGAATCTTTTATACCCGACTACAAATCAGATTATCGAGACCATAAGAATGTATACACATTCCCTCAAACTAATAATGTGTTAATAAATGGTACCAGCGGATGGGAAGAGAATCGTATTTATCATAAGATTGATTCATACAAATTTTATTTATTTACGGTAGACAGTCCTTAAAGGTGTGACATTTATCACCTGCCCATTTAATCAGGACAAAACAAATGACACTTCCCCCCAGAGATACCAAGAAATTATTATTCATCCATTTGATTGGAAGCAAAAGTTCTTTTCAACGACACTTTCGAAATCAAGAGTGGTGAAGACAAACAATGAAAATTCAAATATCAATTTATACATGACTTATTTGTAATTCCTGTCAGTCACCTTGTGCCAGTTTGTCATATCACAAGTCACTCTGTAACACTCTAACTAGGTACCATTATGCCTTGCAAATCCATTTTAATAACTGGCTTGTCATTTTGTTTTCTTAACCCCTAGTATAATTTAGTTCTACACATTTTAACCCATTTCTAAGATCTCAGTCAAACAGAAATAACCTAAAAAGATAAAGCATTAAACTGAACACAACTACAAACAAAAACTGGGAAAAATTAGATATCAAAAGAATAACTAAAAGGGTGTTTGCTACTCATTTTCAAGATTTTTATTAACGGTAACTCCATAATAAAACTTTTCTCTACCCTGTTTTTAAGTATGATAAACTATAGTTCTGAAAATCTAAGATCCCTTTCTATGGGTCTTATCATTTCTGAAAAATCCCGATGGTATGGTATTGTTGTTTAACATCCCACTCAAGAATATTTCACTCGTANNGGGGCCTCAGTTTTTACTGTCTCAACCGAATGACAGGGACGGCCAAACGCGGAGTGGCGCTGATGCGGCTCAAACCCGGATCTTCCGATTCGCAGTCAAACACGCTAACGAAAAGTCATGATATCAGACACTTAACAATAAGAAGTAAAGGGAACCAAAATGCAGAGTTAAGAGGGATATCTCTCATGCTTCAGTAATATCAAGACTTTTAGGGAAGAATGACTGGCTATACACAGGTAGATCAAGAATGTAACTTTTAAGAAGTAAAAATATAATATTTCCAATTGTTTTACAATGCTTTTACAATTAAATACAAAAATGGAATTCAATTAGACAAAATTTTATGTGAAATATACCATTTTGCTGGTTGGAATGCAATTAGCAAGAGTGGCTGTTCAATTATAGTAAATATCCAAAAGAAAAAAAGAATCACTGAAAGTTAACAACATACATGTAATTCGAGGACATATGCTATGAAATTACTTTTTGAAGGTTTTATTCCCAGTAAGTTCTTCTTTCAGACAGATTTGTTCCCATAACTTGATCACAAAACATTGTTTAAAAATTCTAGATGTCTTCAATTCACTCATTTACATCTTCTTAAAATTAGCTTAATTAACAATAACACTTGTCACTTTGAATAATAAATGAGATACAATGTAAATAAGTAAGGCTTTTATCAATTCTTTTTGATGAAAAAGACATTTTAACATTGTCTTCAATTACTATTAGATATGCTTCATTGAGCAATGAATAAGTAAATTGGTACATTACATGTACAATGAAAGGGGATTTAAAATATTTTTCCAACACAAACAAAAAGAGTATCTAGTATAGTAGCTTATGCACGATCAACTTGTCTGCCATTATCCTTCAAAACATGTTACATTTTGTGACTATACAATTATACTGAAAGATTTTTTTTCAAACATTATTATATTCTAGTACAGCAATGTTTGAAAAAATAATAATAGAAGATTTTGTATGCCAAAGAAACAATGTTTCAGGGGCATATAGTGTTTGGTCTGCCTGTCATTAGTTTGTTAGCAAAAATTCTGGTCAAAACTTCTGAATGCTAAGTAATAGGGCTTTCATAATTCAAATGTGTCCATTACTTGTGACAAAACCTTTCGACCTTGTTACTTTGACCTACATATTACTAAAGCTGCAGTATTCATAATAGTTGCTATCTGGCAGCATCAGTGTTACACAGACACATCTTGTTTTATAAACTGGATATTACAAAAAGTTTTCCATGGTTAGCATATATTTAGCCTCAGATCGCGAGGTCAAAGGTTTGAATCCACCTAGTGGAGGTTACTGGCTTTTGAAGTCCTTTGGATAAGACAGTAAAAACTAAGGTCCCATGTCACAGTAAGTGTTGGCATGTTAAAGAACTCTCACTGCTTAAGCTACAATGCCAGCTATAGCTACAATAGCTACAAATGCTAAGACACATGTTTATAAGCCAAAGTTTTGACTTGCTGAATA
>JACSZP010007279.1:0-15797 GCA_016161895.1 Pinna nobilis | reverse complement strand
TGGTGTCAGCACGTTAAAGAAATATTTCTGATCTACGGTCATAAGTGCCAGTGAGCAAATGGCTCATTAAATCAGTTATGAATCCTAAGATCGTACAATCCTACTTGGATAACTGTGGTAATTCTTTTTTTTCCCCCATGTTGGGGATGGATTTTTTTCGGTAGGAGGTTCCAACTTGTGGCAAGGAAAATAAACAACCCTGATGGTATATACTTTGCAAATTCTAAGAGGGTCCGGAACCCCTCACACCCCACCCACCCCCTGTCCCCTCTAGATCCGCACATTAATATTAACCAGGGATTTGTTGAACAAGCTTCCATTACTGCTGAGTGACGTGCGTTCCAAATTTCTAGTGCAAATACCTACCTCCTTTTTATTTCCCAGAACATTAGTGATATCAGAGACATATGTATTATATGTCTCTGGTGATATGTCTTATGTTTTAAAAAAGTACAGATTAACAATCATAATTTGATGTTATTCTAACCTTTTTCATACACAACGGTGATGCAAGTCGAAAAAGATTCACAATGTAACTATATGTAGAACTGTAGGCCTACATATGTACATGTATAGTTACATACACTGTATATGACATACGCTTTACAAACATACTAGTTCGGGTTCGTAGTACGCAAGTGCTCTTTACAATTTATCAAAGATGGCAGCTTCCATGGCAGGAAACACGTTGTTTACAACTGCTGTCAAAAACGTTTTTGACAGCTGGACGGTATTACAGGTATATTTTCTACGATTATAACAGTGAAATCATTCCTTTTAAATTAATTAAGAATATCTTTATTCAGATATCGGATCATGCAAAGACATTAGGCTTGTTGTAATTGTTTGGAAATGGGCCTTTTTTCGCACTGCCTCGCTGTCTGATATCCACACAATGAATGTGTTATGATCTCTTTTATCATACTGTCGTATTCTACGCCCATCCCTACTAAAGGTGCATGGCAAAATCCTCGTCGGGAATATCTGACACAATCGCAGAGTTGCCAACCTAGAAAATTGTTTGTACGGGAGATTTTAGGGGGGGGGGGGGGGGGGGGGGACGGGGGTGTTTTCTCATGAAAAATTATCAACATTTTATATATAAAATCGGGAGTCTCCCTGTTGTAAGTATTTATGATGGAGGCTTGGCAAGTATGCAGTTGTTTCAACTGAGACTACATGTACATCATACCTGTACATGTAGCCCTCTGACGGTTTTGTGTAAAACTTGTTCCGTTTCGTGGAGGAAGAGCAATGTCAATCCTTTTATATTCAGAAATATAATTTTTGGTGGTATTGAGATGAGCAAGTACAGTTCATATTCTCTATCTACTAGGCCTTCACTTTTATATTCACTGTTACGCCAAAACTGTACAAGGATAGGGCACATAGCGGTATAATTTCTTCGAAAAACACGTCAAATACCCCAAACAACTTTTAAATAACTTAATTTGTAGCTAGGCTCTGCTGACTGTCTAGTGCAGTTGATGTAATAATATACGCGGAATTTTGAAATACAACCACTGTAATAATTGAAATGCAAAACAAACAGAGTATATATGTGCTTGGCACTTACATTTTGTACAGCCGCTGACCAGGTCATGTGTCACAGTAGGTGTTGGCACATTAAAGAGTGAATGTGGTCAGCATAGGCCAGGTTTCTAGCCCTTCGCCATCATACAATGGTGTCAGGCCTGTGACACCTTCATGTAAGTGAAATATTTTTAAACAAAAATACAACAACAACACACTTTAAACAGATTTATGACTGAGAGCTAGTCATCACTGTGAGATACATTTAGACAGAGACGTATATAATACAGATTATTGAACTCCTGCATAATCGCAAACCTGGTATTATTCTCAAGTTCAACTATCTAGAAGAGATCAGGCTTTTATAGAGAAGTAAAGGACGAAATACAGTACCACTTAGCTTCAAGCAATTTAGCATTAATTACAGTTGTATAAAACACTTTTCTTTTTTTTTGTAAATATAGGGGCTCCCTAAATCCAGATTACAAGCAAGCATATAAATCAATTATAATTCTAAAGGATGCCATTTTTAACACTAGTCTCGGACATTAAATATAGCTTTTATAGAAAAGTAAAGTGCGAAATACCTTACCAATTAGCTTCAAGCGATTTGGCATTAACTAAAGTTGTATAAAAACACATTTTTTTGTAAATATAGGGACTCACTAAATCGTGATTGACTGATTATGAGCAAGCATAGAAATCACATCTTTCAAAAGGGTTGTTTGGAACACCTCGGTAAATATGGGTTAAAACATGAAAGGTACTGGTCATCATTTTCTTCGCTAGTGAAAAATCAATAGATAGATATGAAGTTGCCTCTCTCTGTGTTACCTTGTATATATGTCTCTGATTTAGAGTACTGTTCTTCAGACCAGAATGTCACAGGTGAAAGTGTCAGCAAAACCATGGTGTTTCTTCCAGTCCCTTGGATTTATAAAACATAAAAAATGTTCATGTTCTTTGGATGTGACTTTGAAAATGAAAATCCCATGTCAAAGTAATCCCTCACTGCTCAATAGTCATAAGTGCCGAGCTTAGGCCAGGATTGTTGTTGGAACTTCACCAGCATTGGTCACGTCTCCATATTTACCCGTCACTGTGTGGCGCAAAGGGCGGCAAATTTAGCTTGTGCTCGTCATTCATGGCCATAGAGCAGGGAGGGTTCTCTTATGTTGGACCTATTGTCACATAGGAACTCAGTTTTTACGTCTCATCCAAAGGACAGGGACAACGAACTGGCTTGGATTCGAACCCACGACTACACAATCAGAAGGCTAACTATATGCACTATAACTATGCTGATACATATTTTTAATTCTGTCAAATGGTATTTAGCCCTGATTCCTTTTGAAACATTTGGACCCGTCCATATCATTCATCAAGTACATTGTACCTGTAATTAGTCTGTTAGTGTTCATGATATTTTGTACTAAGGAGTTTCTCTCCTTCAAAAAATTTTACTTGTACATGCATTTCTCTTTTAAGCTGGCTGTGAATCATGGCTTTGGTGGTGCAGAAAGTCGAGAAAAAGCAGACTGGATGGTTTATGCTGTCGATCAGTGGTTTAAAGAAAATAGTGAGTTGTCAGATATTTTTGGAGGGATTAATATTGAGCCAAATAGGAGAGTTTCGAGTTGTTCCATGTCTGTCATTTTCGTTATTCTAGAATCGACCTACTGCGCAAGATCACAACGAAGGTTCCAGCAAGGTTACTTTCGGTTAAGGATAGTTTACGTTAGCAATATTTTATTTGTGTCATAAAAGTACAAAGCTTGTATTTCAATGCATGATAAGTATCTCACAGGGGACCAAATTAATGAATAATCGTTTTTAAATCGGTTTCTCTCCTATTGTGATGTCTGCAATTGTTTTACAGTAATATATATACTGTAAGACAGAACTTTTTGAGCAAAAAAATCAAAAGCAATTTCAGCTTATTATACGAGGAAATTCTCTCTAACCTTCTTCAAGCATTTGGACTGGTGGTTACAATGTATTTCAAACACTGTTAACCTGAAAGTTCTAAGTTTTAAATCAGAATATGAAAAATACAGGACTTTACTTTGCCAAAACAGAATGAACATGGGTATGACCATAAATGTATAACTCAGTCAGGGGTAAGAATTTTCATTTTATTGGTTGAATTCCTCTTTCAAAATTTTTGCTGCAATATTAAATCTTTATTTTTACTGTTAATTTCTTACAAGGGGGTCATTTTACTCCTTTTTCTTAAGTTCAAAATCAGTTCCTTATTAGCTATTTTTTCGCGCGCCGAAACAATAGTTCAGATGCTATAACCCTTGGCATTATCATTGTCATCGGCGAGTGCATCTCAGTAGACAAACTTTAGACTGGGCCATACCTTGTGAACAGGAAAAGATAAGGCCTAAATTAAGTTCACATATGGTCAGAAACCTCATAATAAATAAGGTCTTTCATTTAGGATCATGACGTTTGACCTAGTTGCCGTAACATTGGACGTTGAACCACCTTAAGAAATGTGTAAGCTTACATGTTTTATGTCCTCAGACCATAGCTTTCTCCTGACAATTCTTGTCTGTTTTTGTTCCAGGGAATATCGAGACGTACGAGCTGGAAGATTTCCTGGAGGACGTGATGAACACAGAATTTGATACAATTGTAGATGACGGCAGTTTAGCACAGGTACTGTATACAGTTGATAACTTATATGTTCTGTTGTCTTGATAACATACTTGCCAAGTCTCCCCCATTAAGACGGAGACTCCATATTTTTCATGTAGAATTTTGATAATTTCCCATAGAAAAGTGCCTGTCTCCCCCACAAAAAACTTTAATTTTCTTATTAATTCCTACCTGTAGTAAAATTTTAAGTCTCCCCCATTAGATTGTAAATTTTCCCACATGGAAATTTTTCAAGGTAACCAAGTCTGTGATAAATCGAGCCACCCCTCCTCTCAAATGTAGTTTGTATGAATTATGCATTTTTAAGCCCCACCATAAATTGGTAGAGGGTGTAATAAATTTTATCCATGGCCAGTCCTTCCTTCATTCCATCTTTCAGTCATAATTCAATTTTTCATTTCTCAGTCATATACAGACATTTTGAATTTTCTTGGGATAGTTTACAAAAATATACTGTGGGGGGGAGGTCTCTTAGTTGGTATGGTTTGGTATTGTTGTTTAACGTCCCACTCAAGAATATTTTACTCATATGGAGACATCACCGTGTGCCTTTGAAGGGTTGCAAATTTTGCCCATGCTCCATGGCCGTAGAGCAGGGAGGGTTCTTTAACATGCCAACACCTACTATGACATTGGACCTTGGTTTTTACTGTCTCATCAGAAAGATGGGGACGGCCAACCGCAGAGTGGCGCTATGCGACTTGAACTCAGATCTTTCGATTCGCAGTCGAACACGCTAACCACTTGGCCACGGAGGACCCCTCTTAGTTGGTTATTTGTACCTGCCTTTCTGCCACGCAAATTTGGTCCTTCAGGACAGGTGGTCTCTCATGACAGCTCTTATTTACAGTCTAACCTGCCTTAGCAACCCACTGAATTAAAGGAAAGCCTGTCTTATGTGACCTAAATGAGTGGTTTCCAAAATGTTTTTTTCCTATGTTAATCACCTGAATTAAGAGACCACCTGTCATATGTGACCCCTTTTGCTCCTTCCTTTGGATGGTCTCAGGTTTGACTGTATATGATTTCTTGAGAAGATGTTTTCTTAAAAGTGGTGTCTCAAGACAGGTTCTACTGTATTATTGTTTAATGTCCCACTCAAGAATTTTTCACCTACATGTATACATCTCCATATGCAGGCAGTAGAAGGGGGACAAATTTGGCCTATGCTCAGCACTTATGGCCATTGAGCAGGAAGTGTACATTACATGTGTAACTTGCCGACACCTACTTTAACATGGGACCTTGGTTTTTACTGTCTCATTCGAAGGATAAGGATGGACAATTGAAGCACGATACTGAATCGAACCCGTTACCTCAGGATCAGAAAGCAAGCATGCTAATCTCAGAGCCATGGCTGGCCACAGGGTTGGTCTCTCAGGACATGTTCTACAGGGCTTTGGCTACATGGACCTAACTTTATTCAATACTTTAATAATTGTTCATCTTAAAGTTACAAATAAGTCGCACATAAAAAGTATTGGTTATTTGTATTATGGTAAGGTTGGTCTGAATTTATTTTCAAGTTTCCTGAATTTACAGATTGCAGCCATGATATGTGGCTACTATCGCCTATGTAGTGAGGGTAAGGAGGAGGAAGTGAGGTCAAAGCTACAGCTCCTCCCTAAAGCTTCTGTCCAACAGTGTTCCAGAGTGGCTGTCGATGAGGAGGTATATGTTTCAATATATTATTGGATAGATCTACATTGTATGAAAATAAGTACAAGGACAAGACACAAATGATTTAATTTCTAGATTTTCTACCCCACAAGCCCCATTTCTTTCCCTTCATTCAAATGAATTTTATTTTCCAGTTTTGCAGTACAGGATTTTGGAGATACTGATCCAGATTTTTGTTTGTTTTTGGAGTCATATACTTATATTGAAGCTAAGAGTTTGGTTGAGAATAAAGTTTAATTTTCCTAATTTTTTATAGCATGGATCAACTACAGTAAACTCCACGTATAACAAACTTGAAGAAACGAGATATCTATCTCGTTATCACCAATCTTTGTTATTCAAAATTCCAAAGTAATACATGGAAAGTGCACCGAGAATAGAAATCTTCTCATAAGAACCAGTACCTCGTTACACGCGATCTCAAAATTTGCGGAGTTGACTTTATCTTAAGTATAGTCCACTGGTACTTTCAGTTAAGTTTTATTACACACCAAATATTGCACAACATTGAAAACCGTCATCTAGTAAGTGGTTGGCGTACCGGTAAGTCACAATAAAGTACACTAAATGCTCGATGTTAGAAAATTTCTCATGCAGCATTTATTATCTCTTTCTTTATTTATTTTGAGTCTAACAAAAATCTTTCACTAACAGGACGAAGACAGCGATTCTGATACAGCATCCACAAACCAACAGGATCAAGGGAGACAACCTGTGTCAACCACGTCATCACAAAATACAACTCAGAGTCAGAATTCAACAGACAAGCAGGGTAAGATCGCAAAACATAAAATTTGTATACCTGGCAGGTAAGTTGATGGAAATATTTTCTGGGAGACAGAAAAACACATTTTTTTAGTCACAAATGAATCGACTCTATATATGTGGAGTCGCTGTGGCCTTGTGGTGAGTGTGTTTGCCTTCTGATTGTGAGGTTGTGGGTTTGAATTCAAGCCACACTGCTGTTAGCTGTTACTGTCCTTTGGATGAGACAGAAAAAAGCAGAGGTCCTGTGTCACAGAAGGTGTCAACATGTATCAGAATCCTCCCTGCTCTATGACCATTGGTGCCGAGCATAGGCAAAATCTGTAGCCCTTCACCTGATATACGGCGACGTTTCCATATGAGTGAAAAAAATTCTCAATATGTAGATATTGAATAGGGTATACATAATAACATAGTAGGTTTGAATATTTACATACTTTTTCATTGTTTATTGTGATATATTTATATGCCATGCTTGATATTCTTTTAGTCATATTGTTATTTGTGGTGCCATATTTTATTATATATTATTGTTTAACATCCCACTCAAGAATCTTTTACTAATATGGAGACATCATCAATTGCCAGTGAAGGACAACAAATTTTGCCTATGCTCGGCACTTATGGCCATAGAGCAAGGAGAGTTCTTTAACATACCAACACCTACATGTACTGTGACATGGGACCTTGGTTTTTACTGTCTCATCTGAAAAACAGACATGCTAACTACTAGGCCAAGGCAGCCACAGGGTGCCAACGTGGAGGAAAAACGTTGGCTACAAGGTTATACATGGAAAGACTTCTTGTCCTGTTTGGCTGCATCAAAAAAAAGCTGACACTGTACTTATTACAGTATTACCTAATTTAAGACCACCAATTCTACCAAGAAAATGTTGTCATTCAAGGGAAATAGTCCCTTTAGACATGTTTTTGTCAAGGATTATTCTACACTCTTGTTCTGTAGCCTCTCAAGATCGGTGGTCTGTCTCTTATGACCAGTGCTCTTTCACACCCGTGGTATTTTATGACTGATGGTTTTTCACCAAAGGTGGTGTCCCTTAGGACTTGTGGACTTTTATCACAGGAGTTTCTTACTACTGTTGGTCTTTTATCACAGTGGTTTGTACGACAGGTTTTACTGTACAGATTTTCTTTGTAGATGACAGTATGGAAGTAGAGGAAGACGACGGGTGGCAGATGGTGCGAAGAGGAAAACGGAAATGACACCACCAAGATAGTGACCTTCCTTATTTATGATTATTCATTGTAGTTTCATTATCTTTGGAACTGCTGGGATAATGTTGCACACAGAACTTTTTTGCCATGTTGTGAAATCTGTGTACAGTGTAATTTTCACCATAATGCACTTGCAACAATTTCGCCAGGTTTAAATTAGCCCAGTCTCGTCATAGTTCTATTCAATGAATTTACCATTTGAATTTGTCCTATTTTCATCGCACACTGATGATCAGGCTGAAAGGGATGAAAATGATATGAGGTTGAAATTTTCCTTGTATGCAGTAAATATGTAAACTAAAGCCGACCTCTTGGCGTGTGCCAAGATAGTGATAACTATTGATTTTAACCAAGGCCCGATTTTGCTTATGAATTTGGGCACAAGTAACTCTTACATTGTTGATTTTGTGCTTACTTTGAAACGGCCATTTCACAGTTTGTGTTGTGCAATACAGAGAATGGTATTATTTCATTGGTTTGTATTAGGCTCTTAATGTACATGTAATGTGTGAAGTGGTTGATGTAAATTTTGATACATGTTTTATGAAATAGAATGCTGGTCATATGGTAACTGGACAAATTCCATAAGTCTTCCACAAGTAGACTTTTCTCACATAGCCAGTCATGCATACTTGCACACAAGTAAAGGCAATGTGATATACAGTTCAATATTCACAACACTCAGCCAGTGTTGGCCATGGTCAGCCAATACCATTTGTGTACAAATCAACCTCTATATAAAGACCACCTCCCTATAAAGACTGGTTTTCAGGTGTAGGAGGCTTTTATATACAAGTTTCACTGTACATACTCGATGTCAAACAAAAAGTTTTTTGAGTGAATGTTTAATGATCCATTCTAAAAAAACATCTGGACTTTCATTTCATTTATACATACATAAAACAGCAATTTAGGAATCAGCAATAGTCTGTACTTCTATGGGACACTCCAATTACATTTCAGTAGTTTTCTACTGAAAATCGTTGATCTGCTCCATGCATATTCTTGATCATATGGAGGATCACTATGAGACTGCTGAAAGATATCACCCTGAGCTCCCTGTTCTCTCTATTTTCTTTTCCTGTATAATCCGGTCACCTGCGATGACCAACCAGATGAATCATGGCAGACCAGTGAGGAATTCTACTCTGCAAGCAGGGCTAGAAATACACATTTTATGTAGTTTCTGTCAAAAACAATATTTTGAGTTCCAAATGTTTCAATTTCTGCCTGACACGTCACTCAACTTCATCTGCTAAATCCAGTCGCCGGAATTTGTCTAAGTTGTAAAAGCAGGCTTTCACTATTCTCCCACCAAAAAATCTCCCATTTAAATCTATGATGGCTGAAGAGAAAAGGAGAAAGAAATTATGTGAGCAAACTAGTTCAGAAATCTGGGTTACAAAGTTTTATCTTAAATACTTTTTTTTTAAAAAATGGAAATAAATTTTAACTACTGAAACAACTCTTTGCACTATTTTAAGCATCACAAATTCAGATGCAAATCTCACATATATGAAGACATCAATGTATGTCCATGAACGGCTTCAAATTTGGCCTATACAGTCTAACCTGTTTTATGAGACCATCCAAGGGAAGGAGGAAAAAGGGTCACATATGACAGGTGGTCTCTTAATTCAGGTGATTTATATAGGAAAAAAACTATTTTGGGAACCATACATTTAGGTCACACAAGACGGGTTTTCCTTTAATTCAGTGGGTCGCTAAGACAGACTTTGCGGTTGGGGACACTGAGCAGTGAGCAATCTTTAACTTACAGCACATGACCACTTTTTACAACCACATCCAAAGAACAAGAAAAATTAGGCTTTCCCCACTGCGACTCAGAGTAATGTTATTGTTATCTATACAGAGGAACCTCACTTGAAGGCTACCTCATTTGAGAGGCCACCTCACAATAAAGACCATTAATTCTCAGTCTAATGATCTTTAATCTAGGTTACTTTAACCTCACTTAGGAGACCACCTTCACAAATCAGAATTAGTTCTTAATGACCAGGTTCCACTGTATTTATTCATCATTTCTTCCTTAAAAGAAGACTAACCTTTTATGGCAGAATCAACTCGTTCAAACTCTACAAAAATCCGTACAGCCTCTTCATCCTCACCTCCTGGAATCTGAAGAACAATATTTTTTCACATAAGTACATGTACAACAGCAAACAGAAAAATGTTCACATGAAAAATACAAAAATTTTGTTTCTTATTTGGTGGGGCCTCTTTGACTGAGTGATTAGCAAGTTCGACTTTGAATCGGAGGGTCCGGGGTTCAAATCCCGCAGCACCACTCCGCTGTTGGCCATCCCTGTCTTTCAGACGAGACATTAAAAACAGAGGTCCTGTGTCACAGTAGGTATTGGCACGTTAAAGAACCCTCCCTGCTCTTCAGCCAGCAGTACCAAACATAGGCAAAATTTTTCGCCCTTCACCTGCACACGGTAATGTCTCCATATGAGTGAAATATTCTTGAGTGGGACGTTAAACAACAATTCAACAACAACAACATTCTTAATTGGTTATTGTACAATCTAAAGTGCACAAGCATTGTTTTTATGACACAATAGAAAACGGAGCCTGGCTAAGCTTGTTTATGAACCATCTGATTTTAACTGAGCTAGAGTACCCTTAAATTCATCTGGTTACATCCACTTGGCAACAAATGTAAAAGTCACTGCCCTTTAAAATAAGGGTAATATGTCCCAGACACTGTACAAAATTTGATTGTTTATTTTTTTTACTCGTCCCTAAATAAAACATTCTTGTATCTTATATGGATATGCAACACTCATAAACACAAATAACATAAAAAGTATGTGAAGTATATAGCATCTGACGTAATGGGGTTCATGACAAATATCAGCAGGTGTTTGAGACCAAATGGATAAACAGCTGAGAAAAATACAGGACAATGGTACAATCATTTAGGAAATGATGTCTCCTTTCAGAATACATACAGGTGGAGTAAAACAAAGTCCAGACAGAGAAATCTCATAGCAGGTAAATAAATACTTTGTCTGGGGTCAGAGAAACTATCATCCATCTAAGGTATAGAAATATTTTTCACAGACTATGACATAATACAGCATTTGGATGAGTTTGATGCAATAATTGCTTGTCCGACCAAAAAATTTGATGTCTATGTCAAATGGACAAATGGAATTGTTGAGCTCTAAAGCTAAGTGTGTTTGTACCTCAAATATGAGACATTTGATGACTTTTCCATATTTGGTGCACTCCTCAGCAGTCTCTGGCTCTAAGTCCTCATCCACTTCACCTGGGCCCACCATATTCTGAAGAAATAACAAATAGTATCATTACATCTAATATATAGAAGTGCAAAGAAATATATCAAATAGAAGTGGTTGAATATCCTATTCAAAAAAGTATTTATAGTCTAACCTGCTTAAGAAACAGTCCTCCAGGCAAAGAGGCAAAAACCATTTTATATATAGCTGGTGGCTACACCTACCATGTATTTTTCATTTCATGCATATATAGGGAAATAAAAAAAATACACTGAATCAATCAATCTCAATCTCTCTCTCTCTCTCTCTCTCTCTGAGTTGTGTTAGCTTTACACGTATGGCACTGAATAAGACACGATATATCACATGCTAGTAAATGAAAGGTAAACAGCAATTTTATAGTGTGTCTTGCTTGCTACTGTTATTTCTGAAAACCTACTGTCACTCCGACAATAATATCCAGTTTACTCGCTGTCCTATTGTTATACAGTTAAAATTATACAGTCTCAAGTTACATGTAGGTAATATAAATGCATTGTACGCCTAGAAAGTTTAACAGAAGTTATTAAATTTTATCTATTTACGATTCAGTTACATTTGTAAGGCTGACATTCAGTTTTACTTAGTTTGTTTCCATGGTTCATCCATTAAATCGTTTACTAGCACTAAGGTATTTTCTTGAGCTATTTTGCTCTTTAAAATGTATGTGAATGGCTAAATATATTACCAACTTCACTTATGAAATGATTGCAAGATTCTTTGATAATGCCGTATGCATTCACACTCAATTTGTCTGTGTTCCCTATAAGCGCGCATGTGTGTCTATGCGTTGCTTCTATCTGTCAACCTATCTATTGCGCTTTTTATCTTAAATGGATATATGCTCAACTACCTAATATTGTATTCACATGTGTTAATGTCTGAAATAATCAGAAATTAATTGTCATTTATACGTTCTGAACGTCGTTTCATGCATATACAGGGAAATAAAAAAATACACTGAATCAATCAATCTCTCTCTCTCTCTCTCTCTCATAACAATGAGAAAAAAAATTAAAAATAACATTTGATTATGAGTTGAAATTTCTGTGACTGTGAATGTCTTATTACCAAATGAAGACTTACCCGTAATAAAACAACTTTGGATGGATTTTTCAGTAAGTTTGTGTTCGGAACTGCTTCTCGTGGAGGTTCTGTTGGATAGAAATATCTTACGTTAGTGCATCAATGAAAGTGAAACCACTTTGTTACTACTGACAAGCTTCACACTATATTTAGCCAATTTTGCTGTGGACTACTATTTTTTTCAAAATTGGCTAAATTTTCTAGCTAATACAGAGAATTTGCTCTCAATTCACAAATATTTCATTATACACAATGAAAGAATTCAATCATGAGTGAATCCAGAATTTTTTAGAATGGTTACTCAATTTTTCATAAATCATGATGGAATATACTTTGCATATTCCAGTGAGATCCTGACCCTACCACTCCATCCCTCTGTATCTGCATATCAATCTTCCCAACACTAATCCTCTCCAACTTCTGAGCATCTAGTGAATCCAAGTTTTAGAATTTTAGTAAATCCCACTTGATGAGTAGACCTAATATTCCAAGGAGCATAAAAAAAATATTTTGAACTATTTTCTTAATAAAAGCATGACATGAGATACCACCTGTTTTAATAGACCAAATTTCCATGGCTACAGGTGTCTCTGAAGACGGGTTCTATTGTGTACCGTGTTACAAATAACAATTATTACCTTTAGGTATGTCCTTTTCGTGGATGATTTTGCCCCCTCTTTTGCTGGTTTTCTCAACAAACAAAGCAGTACTCATTCCCTGCTCCAACTTGCCTAACCCTTGACCTTCTTTGTAACCATACTTGGCCATAATTTTAGATGCAACAGATCCTCTGCAAAGTAAAACAAGTTAGTTGGTTACTTGTATTGTTGTTAAAAATCCCATTTAAGAATCTTTCTCTCATATGAAGACGTCAGAAATACCAGTAAAGTGCAACAAATTTGGTCTATTCTCAGCACTTATGGCCATTATTGAGCAGAGACGTTTCTTTATTGTGGCAACACCCATGGCCCAGAGTGACATGGGACCTATGTTTTTACTGATTCATCCAAAGGATGGGAACAGCTAACTGCAGCATGGAGAAAATTCGAAACTAAGACCTCATGATCAGAACGCATACATATAAGTTACCGAGCCACCAGGGCCCCAAGTGAGACGAGTAAGTGAAGATGAGATCCTAGAATGTTCTTGACATCTGCCTTCATTCAATGACAGTGTTCTTTTCTCTTCTTTATCTTAGATTGTGTACTGCATCCAATAATTGTGACTGTATCTTTTTTAAATCACATCTATTTTACAGACATAGCAATATTGTTATTAATAGAACCCAAATTTCATTACCTAGGCCCCATTTTTCTAATTAGTCCTAAAATGTGGCATGCTATTAACCTACACCCAGAAGATACCTCCATGTAAAGTTTGAGAAAGATTCCCTTCTTTCTGAGAAATTCTGATTATGGATATTATTTAGCCCTTTCAACACCACAGACCAAAATGGACTGCTCTAAGACAATGAAAAAGAGTATACCATTCTGATACTTGGGGTTGAAAGGGTCAAGAACAAACCACAAAGGAAAGGTAATTTGATCGTACATCCGCAATCATGATGATGACTAGCTAAAATTTGATGGATGTAGCATTGATATAAGTCATTATTAATCTCTTGTGAAAGAAATACTAAAAATGTTACCCTTGACCTTTCTACATATGACCTTGAATATCATTTGTTCATCAATCAATTTTATGTACTATTTTCGCCATCTGCAATTTAAGTCCTCTAGAAGGATATGGAGAAGCAAGCTAAGAAATGCAGACTTAACCACTACTACCTAGAAATCATTTTTAGTGAAATAATGTTATTGGTTTTAAAAAAGATGGTATACTTTACCCTAATCCAATGCTGTAGCCAAGTGTAGGGGGTGATCTGGGTCTCTCTGGCATAAAAATTTCTGTAATAAATGAGGGGGAAAAAATCACAATCGAATTTTTGGTGATACTTTTCTTCTTTTTTTCCAACTGTTTGTCACATTCCTGTCAATTTCATAGATACAGAAAATTGCCAAAAATAATGATAATACTTAATCTATTAAGCACAGTATATAGATTTGAGCAAATATTTATCTTTTCAGCACTTAAGCTGAATGTTCAATTCCTCCATTTTTGTATCGATATAAATGTACATTTCACACCTATTTCAACTTCATTTAACAGCCTTAGAACACAAGCTTGTAAATTCCATTCATCCACTTCATCTCTCAATGTTTGCACTCTCTCTCTCTCTCTCTCTCTCTCTCTCTCTCTTAGAATTTACCTTCAGGCTGTGAAATATCTGACTCTATCAGTGATGTTGGGGGAGCTATTGCAGCACCTGATCCCACTGTAATTGAACAAAATTATCTTTGATATATAAATCAATTTCAGTTGTATATGTTACAAGATTGTAATAGTACTGTTGTATCATGTTCCACTAACAATGTCCACTGATCTTGAGGTATCACAGCAGGCTTCATATGTTGCCCTATGTTTGTCCTAAAGTCGACTACTTACCATCAATGGAACATTTATGTGCCAAGAATCACAATAACACATAACTTTCTAATCAAAGGATAGGAAATGTCCACCCTTGTCCTACCAAGGCTTGAACAAATAACCTGAAGGTCCAAAACAAGTGGCCTACAGTGGAACAAATATGACTCTTATACAGTGGATCCTCGCTATTAAGACCACCAGAGTGACTGGTTAAAATTGGTCTGATTAGTGAGTTGTCTGCTAAGTGAAGATGGAATAGCCTAAAATAGGCGGATAAACAGACTGAATTTTGGTGGTCTTATTACTGAGGTGGTCTCCTTAGCGAGGTGGTCTTAAGGCGAGGTTCCACTGTATGTTACAGTACACAATTTACAAATAAACTTTGCTTGTACATTACCAAAATTTTATTCAGTATTTTCAGACAAATTTACCACATAAAACACAGGTAAATTGAGAGATTAAAGGACTGTAACTGTCTAGAAATAAATACAGAACTGTTGATACTGACCATGTAAACAAACTAAAAGCAAAAGCCACACAAACTAAGAAAAACAAAAGAATACACAGTAAAACTTTGGTTTAGCAAACAGCTGTGTATAAAGACCACTAAGTCATTACATACAGTATTTATTCTGTGTCAAATGTCCTTGTAAAACCTGTTTTAGCAACCACTTGTATACAAAGACAACCTGGTCACAAAGACAATTTTTTTGCTGTCCTAAATAGTACCCTTTGTGAACAAACGCACCTCCCTATAATGACAGTTTTGTTTTTTACGTCCCTTAGCAGGTTGTTATTCGCTGCATTTTTGGACAAATCAACATCTGTATTGTTATTATTTCCGGACAGTACACCTTTGGCTGTGTCCCTAAGGGGTGTCTTTCTATACAGATTTCACTGTAGTTCCTAGATCTTGAGGCAGGATACAACAAATACAATGTACATGATATCTGGACTGTTGGTAAGTTGGTTATACTGTTATTTAATGTCCCTCTCAAGAATGACAAATTTAGCCTACGCCAGGCACTTATGGCCATA
>JACSZP010007278.1:0-13357 GCA_016161895.1 Pinna nobilis | reverse complement strand
CTAATTTCATTGATATATTTTCAATGAGATTTTTTTTTTATTGAGCTAGCGGTTGTACAGGTATATGCTCTTACGATTACACAGGTAACTTCAATACAGGTATGTATAGTTGACACTGTATAGGAATCAGAACAATTTGACCTACATATTTGAGAGCAGGTAAAATTACAGGTGTGCTTTTCACCTTCATAAGGTATTTATAAGAAAGGATATGTGTAAAAAAAGAGATTTGGTGATACCTGGTTTGTAGTAATGAAGNNGTGGTTCAATTCCCGCAGCACCACTCCACGGCTGGCTGTCCATCTTTGGGATGAGACAGTAAAAACCTGTGTCACAGTAGGTGTTGGCACGTTAAAGAACCCTCCCTGCTCTACGGCCAGCAATGCCAAGCAAAGGCAAAATGTGTAGCCCTTCACTGACACACGGTGACGTCTCCATATGAGTGAAATATTCTTGAGTGGGACGTTTAACAACAATACTATACCATACCATCCATACAGATCTATGTTTTCCGGGCATCTTGAGATAATGTGCTAGGCTACTACGTATTATCATGCAGGTAGCAAACTGTGTATATAATATCGATTCTCTGTTTTGATCGGTCAAAATCTGTCAAAGTTTCAAGAAAAATAGGATGAGTTTCTATTCAGTCAAAGTTTGTCAAAGTTCTTTGATGGACTTTGATCAAAGTTTTCTTTGACTTTTCACACTGTCAAAGTTTCTGTCAAAAACTTTGATCAAGAAAACTTGTACAAGAAATGTTTGAAAGTGTGAACGGGGCTTTTATTTAATTTTATTTATTTTCTTGGTTTAGGGTTCAGAAATTGTGACCATTTCTAGGGTCCCAGTGTCATGATGTCGGAGGTCTTGCACATAAAAAACAAGTTTAAGGTTTAATGCCTTGAATTTTATGGTTTCATCCTAAATAAAGCAAAGATAAAACAATTGCCTGGCAAGTGAAAAAAAAATCCCTTGTAAAATGTCATTGGCTAAATAGGGGAGGTGGCAAGTTTAGCCATTAGATGTTAAACTTCAGCAATCATCAGTCATAGGACACAATTTTTCATGCATTAATCATTCTTAGAATTTAATGCCTATAGTTACTCCCTTGTACTGAAGTTCAGAATTCAAGGGTTTGAGCCCAAGTAGCGATTTATTTTTCTCATCCTGAGGAGGGGGCCTCCGTGGGCGAGTGGTTAGCGTGTTGGACTTCGAGCCCAGGGGTCCGGGGTTCGATTCATGCAGCGCCACTCTGGGGTTGGCCGTCTCTGTCTTTCAGATGAGACAGTAAAAACCAAGGTCCCATGTCACAGTACATGTAGGTGTTGGCACGTTAAAGAACCCTCCCTGCTCTACAGCCAGCAGTGCCGAACATAGGTAAAATTTGTAGCCCTTCACCGGTACACAGTGACGTCTCCATATGAGTGAAATATTTTTGAGTGGGATGTTAAACAACAATTACCATACCATACATATCTAGCAATTATTGACCTAGTTAGAGTGTTTCACAGGTTAATTTACACACAAATACTATTTACAATGTATCTCCATGGTCAACACATACTGTTAACTACTGTGTTTCGAGGTTTGGGGTTCGAGCCCAAGCCATGTCATGGTTGGTTGTCCCTGTCTTTCGGATGAGGTTTAACAGGTGGTAAAAATCGCAGTCCCGTATCACAGTACATGCAGTTGTTGGCATGCTTAAGAACCATCCCTGCTCAATGGCCATAAGTAGGCAAAACATTAATATCTTGCCTTTCACCAACACACGGTGTCCTCTCCATATAAGTGAAAGAGTCTTGAATTGGACGTTAAACAACAGTACAACCAACCAACAGTACCAGTATACTACAAGGGATAGGGATTTCATATATATAACTTCACCATATCAAGTAACAATGTACATGTGTGTACATGTACTACATTTTGATATATCATTTGACCTAGTGACTGTGGCCTTTTGATAGTTGATTGGTTAAGAGAAGTTATGAAAAGCAGAACCTGACTGTCGACAACAAATCTCTGTGGTGTATTTTATCTCACTAGGACTACTCTAGTTTATTTTTGCCACTGTTAAATTGAATTTTCACAGATATACACTTTCTTATTGTGAGTTTAGATTATTTAATTTGATGTTTACATATCCCAAGTTGCCAGTTGTGTAAAGTACAACTCAATCTGTATTTAAAAGTGTTTACTTGTATAAATACATGACATGCACACGCCCCTCTTTCAACATGCAGTGTTGTACATACATGTAATTGAAAAGCATGCAATTGACAAGCACCTGAGGCAGACAAATGAAATGTACATGACAACTGGCAGGTCACATGTGCATTTGTACCCGATCATGCATGTTACACAAATTCATTGTGACAACAAATAAATGTACATGTACTTAAAAATCTCATCAAGTGAAAATGTATTGAATTTGGCATAATTTTGCATGTATTTAAGATTGAAAATGGAGATATAAATCAATTCAAGATTGATTTTATTTAATTGACAACTGCATGAAGAAATTGACGACATCTCTCATTTTATTTTCTTAATTTGTGAAAAAGTCAGTTATAGATAGCAAACATTTACTATGTTGCATGTACATGTACAGACTAAAAAGAAACGTGCTGGATAGAGAAATTTAGAGTCATTAAAAGTAAATTAAAACTTTGCTTGATTAAAGACCATCTCATTTAGAAGACGTCATATTAAAAACTATCAGAATTAATGTTTCTGATAATACTACATGTACACTGTAGGATGAGACCGTAAAAACCGAGGCCCCATGTCACAGTAGGTGTTGGCACGTACGTTGAAGAACCCTCCCTGCTCTACGGCCAGCAGTGCCGAGCATAGGCAAGATTTGTAGCCCTTCACAGGCACATTGTGACGTCTCCATATGAGTGAAATATTCTTGAGTAGGACGTTAAACAACAATTCCATACCATACACTACATAGGAAACTATGCCTTCAGTAAAGAGACCATGTCGCACTATGTCTTCACTGAATAGACGTCATCCCTTGATATTTTCCACTGAAGAGACCATTTATCACTACAATGTATGACCTTATTAGAGAAACCACAGTCCACTACAATGTATGACTTCACTAAAGAGACTACACCCCTCTTCAATGTATGCCTATGAAAGAGGCAACACCCCACTACAATTTATGACTTCACCAGAGACCACATCCAACTACAATGTATGACTGCACTAAAGCGACAGACCACACCCCATGACAATGTATGACTTTATGAATGAGAAAACAACCCACTACAATGTATGACTTTATGAAAGAGACCACATCCCACTACAGTGTATGACTTCACTATTTAAAGAGATCACACCCCATTACAATGTATGACTTCAGGAAAGAGATCACACCCCATTACAATGTATGACTTCACTAAAGAGACCAAACCCCACTACAATGAATGACTTTGCCGAAGAGACTACATGTACACCCCACTACTAGTGTACTAGACTTCATCAAAGAGACCACACCCCATTATCGTACAATGTATGATGTCACTATCCCTTCATGAAAGAGACCACATCCCATTATAACATCATGAGAAAAAAAATCCCACTCTGCCTTCATAAAAGAGACCACACACCCCATTATGCCTTCCACAGAGATCACAGTCTACTATACCTTCTGACATTTAAAAGAACACTCCCCATTATGCCTTCACTAGAGAGACCATGCCCCACTATGCCTTCACTAAAGAGACCATACCCTACTTCGCCTTCAAGAACACATCCCACTTTGCCTTCATGTAAGAGACCACATTTCATTGCCTTCATGAGAACACATCCCACCACACCTTCAGTTCATGTAAGAGACCCCACCCCACTTTGTGGTCACTTAAGAGACCACATCCAACTATGCCTTCATTAGAACAAATCCTACTTTGCCTTCATGTAAGAGACCACTTCCTACTGGTACTATGCCTTCATTTAAAAGTCCACATCCATTTTTAGAATAGTCTGATCAAGTCACTTATAAATGTACAAGTAGGTTGTGTGATGCAGCCATTCAAAAAGTGTTGTTACACTGTAAACAGTATACATCACTACATGTCCTTGGATGGCTTATTTGATGTGAGCGTCCTGTGAAATATTACCTGTACCTGGGGCTATTAACCCTGCAGTATTTACTGTTAATATATGTAAAAGTGCATGTACTGTTGCCTCTCTCATTTTATGTTAGTTAGCCTATTGTTATATTTAAGCTCTTCAGAGTGGATCATGTACATTTGTACATGTACATGTACACAGCAGATCAAAATATAACAACAGAACCTTACTGGTACAATGTACCCACATCTTAGAGCTCACCCCTTAAGCCACGGAAATGTTGTCTCTGATGGCGGATGGTCTGTTACTGGTACATGTTCGTTAGTTGAATTGTTGTTTAACCTCGAGTCCCACTCAAGAAACCTTTGCTGAAGCCTAGGTCACACTGACATGAATTTTGTATTTGTGTCAGTCATGTTAATCTCAAACACATATCTTTGCATGTCGAACAGATGTCTTTTCATGTCGCCAGTTCTCGGCTAACACTGGTAAGAATTTTAAATGGTTAAAAATTGTCGTGTGAGTTTTCATCTCGATTACACATTGAAGACAAGTATAGAGACATTGTGCCGACTCCTACATGGGTTGTGGACATGTCACCAATTATCCCCGCCTCATCCTTGAATTGTTACATGTCGTCACTTTCTCGTGTTCTCGTTGCCTTGACTCGTCTTAACTCTTACATTCTTGTAGAAAAATGGAGGATTGTTGAGAAAGTGTCATGTACATTTCAAATAAATGTCAGTTTTTCACAAAGTAGTTTTATGAATACTGTGTCAGTGTGGAGGGGAGCTCAAGAAAGAGTTGAATGAATGTCCCCATCAAGAAAATTTGTAAAATATTCAGCAAGTGATGACTCATCAGTGCTTGTACTTAACTTGTAGCTTCAACTCATGGTAACTTAACTTGTAGCTCCAACTTGTGGTAACTTAACTTGTAGCTCCAACTCATGGTAACTGAATTTGTAGCTCCAACTCATGGTAATTATCTTGTAGCTCCAACTTGTGGTAACTTAACTTGTAGCTCCAACTTGTGGTAACTTAACTCGTAGCTTCAACTCATGGTAACTTAACTTGTAGCTCCAACTGTGGTAACTTAACTTGTAGCTCCAACTCATGGTAACTGAATTTGTAGCTCCAACTCATGGTAATTATCTTGTAGCTTCAACTCGTGGTAACTTAACTTGTAGCTCCAACTTGTGGTAACTTAACTTGTAGCTTCAACTCATGGTAACTTAACTTGTAGCTCCAACTTGTGGTAACTTAACTTGTAGCTCCAACTCATGGTAACTGAATTTGTAGCTCCAACCCATGGTAATTATCTTGTAGCTCCAACTTGTGGTAACTTAACTTGTAGCTCCAACTTGTGGTAACTTAACTTGTAGCTTCAACTCATGGTAACTTAACTTGTAGCTCCAACTTGTGGTAACTTAACTTGTAGCTCCAACTTGTGGTAACTTAACTTTTAGCTTCAACCCATAGCAACTGAACTTGTAGCTCCAACTCGTGGTAACAGAACTTGTAGCTCCAACTTGTGGTAGTGCGACCTAGGCTGTATACATTATAGCAATGTTATGTCACTGTATGCTGGAGAAGGTGACAAATGTCCGCAAAAACCTCAAGTCCCCCACCAGCATACAGTAACATCTCTTTGCAAGTGAGAGATTACATCCCAATACATGTAGTCTGTAATTGTCTCTCTGATTTAGATTCAGATTATCACATCTATTTTGTGAACGCTTTACATAGAAACCTTGTTTAATGAACATTACAGCCTTCAAATATTACTACAGTGAAATCTGTCTTGAGAGACTACTTGTAAAAGACCCCCTGCCTTGAAATACTACTTCTGAGAAAACCCCTTTTTAAGAAATCGTATGAATAAGACCTGTCATTAGAGATCACCTGTCTTGAAAGACCACATTTACATGGCAGAAGTGAGGGTCTCTCAAGAAAGGGTCCACTGTATAATGAATCCCTCAGACTTGGAAAATCTTTCTCAAAGAGGTGAAAAAGTAATTTATATATGTTACATTTTTTTAGCCTATCTGTCTTGCAAAACAACACATCTATAACAGATAAGGTCTGGTGAATTCTAACGACAGGTTCCAATGTAGGCCTACTTTTATAACAGGTTGTTTTCTTTGTTACAAACTTTACTGGTACATGTAATTCATTTTTCCATGGAATAATGGGCTACTGGCAGCATGGGTCTTGTGCCATTTACTAAGCTTTGCCAGTTAAATTTTTACAACTAGCCACTCACAGTATGACACGCTTGTTGAGTGGTCTTAATTAGACAACCAGTACTGGTAGTTAAAGTAACCAACTCTGAAATAACCCAGAGACTCATTGCCATTTTACAATTTTTTTTAAGACTTGGATTTGGTGATTTTAAATTGCTGACATGTATATGTACCAGTGTACATGTATATGGTGTAAATATGTATTTGAACCCCGTTCTCCCCCCCCCCCCCCCCCCAAAAAAAAAAAACAACCCAAAAAACAAAATAAAAACAAAAAACAAAAAATAACTACCTACTTTATAAAGTAAAAAATGTGCACAATGTCTACATGTACCGGAATGTTAGAAAAAACATTATACATTATACATATTTACATTTATATTTTTTTTGGGATGATGTTAACATTCCTTTGGGGAATTCCCAAGTCCTTAGCATTCATTTCACAACAGGAAACTGATTTTATCCATATTTAGGCACATGAACTTTATCAGGACCTCATCATATGTTTTGTCAACATGAAGAAAAAGATCTAGCAGGAAGTTTGGCACGAGTGATAATATTTGTTATACATGTACATGTTATTTTTAATTTAATTTCTTTAGTTTGTTATTGAAATGTTAACAAAGACCCCTAGGTTTTATTCTATCGTTATTTTTGGATGCAGATCATTGAGATAAGACAGAGTGACGATGGATTTTCCCAAATCTCAAGGTGACGGTATCGACACCATACCTCTCACGGTGGATTCATCATGCTCCATATCAACAACAACGAACACATTCACTCCAGGTAAAATATTCACTTTTTCATCCACTTTATCGATCTATTTAATTAGTTTCCAATCAACTTCATGTTGTTGGTTTTTGTCTTTTGTCATCAATCTGTCCATGCCTTACACCCTAGTAATACATGTAGGCTACATGTAGCCCCAGTTAGTTTGGAGGTGTATCTAGGAATCACTTTGTTGTTATGCATTATGCTACTTTTGTCTAACATTTTTAAATCTGTCTTTCTGTATGAGATGAATTCTTTGTGTAACAAGAAATATATGAACTGTATGGGGAAAATTAAGTGCTAGGAAAAAAATAACATGGTAATTACCATGTTAAGCCTAAATCGACAAATGCCACCTGGATATACTTGAAGTAATGTTGAAAGTGGCATAAAATAAAAGTGAAANNATATTTGTTGCGTTGTTGTTTAACGTCCCACTCAAGAATATTTCACTCAATGGAGACGTCACCGTGTGCCGGTGAAGGGCACTTCAATTTGAGTAATATATAGTTACATTTCAGTGTAAATGGGTTTGTGTCCATCTTGTTCTTATTCGAGAAAAAGTTACTTTGAAAAAAGACTTCCAATATTTGTTTTGTATAATGATGTTTTTCTGATTATTTGTTTCATGTACAATGTATGTAATCAGATCTGACACTTACATGTTACTAAACTTGGATTTAACAACCTAGCCCGGTCTCTATAGGGAGATGATCTTTAAATAGAGGGTTGATCTGTACACAGATGGTACCATTGGGGACAGCACAAATCAGTCTGTGTAACTAGGTGGTCTTTATATACAGATAGTCACTATGGCAGGTTGCTGTGTAACCATGTGGTTTTTATATATACAGATAGTCACTATAGCAGGTTTGAATGAACTCATATATGTATTTTGTAATTTACAGCAAGCCAACCCAGTATCATCATCAACAGAAATGACAATAATAAGGTGATAACAGCCGTACCTAATGGAGTGTGTAATGTTCTGACATCCACTTGTACAACACAGCCAAATACAGGTGTGTAGGAATATGCCATGGAATCTAGCAATTAAGACCCACTCAACAACCCCTCCCCCAGGTGAAATTGGTGTGATGAGAGAGGTAGTCTTTCTAAGTGAGGTTAAACTATCCTAATATATGATAGGCAGACTGAATTTTTAATGATCCATATTACTGAGGATTAACTATAATTGAGATGTTTTTGCAGACAAGGTTCCACTGTAAAATGAGTGCATGTGTACTAAGCATTTGAAAGACCAGGGGAATGGATTTTTGTTCAATTTTGATGTCTAGTGCTTGGTAGAATTTCAACTTTAGCACTAAGTTAGTAGGAATTTCCTTTGAGAATATAAGTATATTCATGCAAGTGGATATATAGAGTATTAAATGTATAAATTACTTCTTATTAAATATCAGCATTACCCTATGCTTGACCTGTATATCATAGAGCAAACAAAGAACTCTAACCTTTCTGCACTGGTGTTGTTGACCCAGCGACATTAATCTGACATTAGTTACAGTGTGATCTATTTCAACCTCAACAATTACTTTAAAAGGGAAAGAGAAAGATTAAGTTTGTACATGGCTGCCTGATATTTACTTTATATTGTGTACTATGTCAGGTTAAAGATCTCTAATGGCTCAATAGCCATATATGTGCCAAGCCTTGGTCAGAATTTACAGTTACAGTGAAAGGGTCCATTTGCCAATAATATGTGTATATACTTTTCTTCACAGGTTTTACATCAGTAGTGCAAGGCAACAATGGAAGTATTATTCTGATAAGCCACCCAATCAACACAACAGCTAGTGCTCCTGTCAGCATTGGTAAGATATTCTTTCATGACGTCGATTTCTTAGATGGAATCAATATATGTACATTTCATTGAAGGGGAGGGGGTAAAGAGAAATATGTGTTTACCCCCTTGTCAATGAATTTACAGCCTCATTGACAGCACAGTGGATCCTGTCATGACAGACTGCTGTTAATTATTAGTGACAGGGTTTTACATTCTAACAGGGTACCCCTGAGGACCATCCATGTGGAAACAGAACCTTGACCTTAATGTTTTAGACTATGTGTGAAAAATACATAGATGCTCCTTCTGTTTTCATGTTGTAGAGGGACATCAGTGTCTCACAAACAGATCTTTATTTGTTTAAATTGAGATAAGTCAGGTTAAAGATTCATATGTGTAGAATAGAGCAACATTAACAGTATGTGCTTTTTTGTTAATTCATTTTAGTGCATGAAGAAACAGGCTATTCTTCAGATATTTCACAATAGAGACCTGTTGTGTATATGAACAGTTCTATACTTTATTCATAAGTGAGTAGGAGGTAGGAAAATGACTATGGATTAATTAATTATATGCATTGCAATGTATCTTTACCAACCAATCAAACCCCTCACCCCAAAAGAAATATCCAAAAACAAAGAAATGGAAAGTGCATCGTTCTGACCAGATTTTGCCCATGAGTATCGCCAGAGTACAGCCAAATCTCACTTTCAAGACTCCCACACTTCCATGGTCCTCAGGCTACATTTTGTACCAAACAAAAACACCAATATGTTGTGCTTAGTTTTGGTACTGTAGCCCCTTTTATGGGTAAATTTTAATTTATATTATTTATAACCACACCCATCCCTATCCCATCCACCCTTGCAAAATTTAAAGGGGGGGGGGGGGGCTATATAGGAATCACCCTTTCTATCTGTTTGATAAGTAGTTCTGATTTTCTCTTATAGTATGACGGATAAGGCTTTCATATTTTATACTTGTCTTCACCATATCAAGTAGTCTTACCTGCCTTAGCGACCCACTGAATTAAAGGAAAACCTATCATATGTGACCTGAATGAGTGGTTCCCAAAATAAGTTTTTCCTATATAAATCACCTGAATTAAGAGACCACCTGTCATATGTGACCCTTTTTGCTCCTTCCCTTGGACAGTCTCTTAAAACAGGTTAGACTACTGTGTTTTGATTCCAAGACATTTGACGCCATGACCTTGAAATTTGACTTTACAATAGTTTTTAGGTTTAGAGGTTCTGAAAAGTAGAATATTTCAAAGTGCTCCCTGAAAGGATCAAGGATTAAGAAAATAAAATAAAATTGCCAAATAAAATCACCAATAAAAGTTGTGCTTATTTGTGATACCGAAGCCCCTTTTACAGGTATTGAATTATGTATAATGCAGCAAATTTATTGATTCATTTTAGTTTTCTCTGAAGGGAAAATCAATGTAGTGACACAGGATATGGTATAAATATTTCAAATATCAATTAAGTGTATAACACATGCAATGGATGCTTATTCAGGCTGACATAAATAGGCTGACGAGCATTATTATGTGACCACATGCTATTGATCATTTGACGATTAAATTTACATACTTTTTAACTCCTCATAAATCATTGTGGAAAATTGTTGCATGTCGAAGTTCTTTAATCTTTAAGAATGTTAGGCTAAACGTAAGGTTTAAGATATAAGTATAAAAGAGAAACTTGAACAGGAAAAAAGACTTCTAGGACCCCTTAGATAATAATGGCATCAAGTTACAGTGAAACTTGTATATAAAGACCTCTTTAGGGACACAAGAAAACCAGCCTTTATATGAAAGTGGTCATTATATAGAGGTTGATTCTTGCACACAAATGATACTTATAGGGACAGCAAAATAAAATTGTCTGAAGTAGGTGTTCTTTATATACAGGTGGTCACTAGAGCAGGTTTAACTGTAATCCAGTTGGTCTATAGTGATAAAAAATGGAGGGACCCCTTGGAATTTTATGGCATCAAGTTCACAGGGTTTGTCTAAAGGGAACAAGTTTTGAAGGGTCATTTTTTACAGCATCAATTTTATTGGGTTTGTCAATGGGGTAGAGTTTAGAAGGCTCTCTTCAATTTTTGTGGTAACAATTTCACTTGATTATTGGGGTTGAGTTTTGAAAGTTCCATTGGATTTTTATGGTAGCAAGTTCATCCTGTTTTATTTTCTGTGGTAGTGACTGGATTTTCTAGTATTGCAGCTATTAAATGAAATATGTCCTTGGTTTATCACTTCACTGCATTCTGTACAACAGATTTGTAGGTTTAATGTAAAAACTGGAAATTGACATTCTTTCACTTATTCTATTTCAGCACTTCAAAATGGACATACTCAAGTATCTAATGTGCAGTTTAATAAGGAGGGGTTGAGTAATGACTTGAAAGGGTCGGTCGATATATCATCGGAGCCAACGTTTAAGGTGCCAGCCACACCCCCCTTACAAAACATTCAACAGACTCAGTTTTCAGTTCCTCCACAAGAAAACAACGGGGCGGAAAATGTGCAACAAACGTTTCTGATTGAAAACTGTCAATCACAGTCGCCATTCAAAAAGCCTCAGTCGGAACAGCAATTTATAGCCTCCCCGCTGTCGTCTCCGCTTTTTAACAATATTTGTGTTTCCCCTCAAGGGAGTCAAGTTTCCTTTGGTGTTGAGAGTAATCTTGTTGTGGATCATTCAAGCCCCATTGTCAATTCTTCCGAACAAAGTTTTATTCCCATACTACAAATGCCATCGCCAACAAAGTCTGTGTTTGCTACTAGTTCCTCAGATCCGGATTTTCAAGAACTGAATGTGTTGATAAATGGAAATGCTCCTCTGAACTCAACAAACAATGATTCGCTTATTGGTGCCAATACAAGTGCTATCGAAAGACGTTGTTCTGATACAAGTGACGATCATTTATCTGTTTCTACCAGACCACATTTGATTCTTTCACCCGACTTGTCATCTTTTTCGGCATTTAGTGCTCCTCAATCAAAAAATAGTGATGTGCCCTCTGCTTCCACGGAGAAGGCCTCAATGTTACACACTTTGCTTACGTCGAGCGATATTAAGCTTGACAGACAAATCACAAGGGTTAGTAGCCCAACGTCGGTTTGCAGCCCCCAGAGCCCAGAAATCAACACAGACTCTCAGTCGGAAATATCTTCGCCAATTGTTGGTCAGCTTTTTGATTCAAATACTCAATCAACCTTAATTTCTAAGTCGGAACACCTTCATCTAGATTCCGAAAGTAATGCCGACTTTGGCGACTTTAATTGGGATATATCGTCTGACGACGAACGTAAGAAAGCTTTTAAATCACAAGTGAAATCGGATGCGCCTTCGTCTATTTTAGAACCGGAAAATGAAGAGAGATTATTTGAGGCCGGAAGTGCAGTGTCAACGTCAGAGTTTAGATTCAGAAAATTTGGAGCGGATGTTCATGTCCCTGGTGTGTTTACGTTTGGTTCAGAAAAACATAATCAAACAGCCACTTGTACTAGTACATCGACACTAATGTAAGTTTTGTGTAAAATTTCTTCATAGTGAATAGTGAACTTTTATTTTATTTGATAGCTGTTTCTAAGACAAAATGCAAAGCGAGTATAGATACTTATGAAAAAAATATTTCCAAGAATGGCAATAAAAAAATTGAGTCGCAGGGTTTAAAGTGAGTAGGCCGCATTACAGCAAATCAAAATTTTTTTTCATGGATGGCCCAATAGAACCTATCACCACTTTCTGTTAGGGATAGGTAAATCTCATTCATGTCAAGCAGTTGTCAAAGATTTGCAGTCTGTGACAAGGCTTGTTAAATCATGGATATTGTTTATCTTTGACAATGGTGATGAGGAATCAAGTGTATTGTGAGTGAGGTCCAATAAAGTGTCTAGTAGGCGAAGCAGTGCTCCAAAAAGCCTGCAATTTTAAGTTGCTAAATGGCAACCATTGTAGATTTTTTGTCGCATTTTCAAAATTTTGGTTGCCGTATACAAAAAGTTACGTTGCCGTGGCGTTGGTAAGCAAATGATAGTTTCATATTATAAATGAAATTGGTTGATACTATAAAGACATAGGATTATTATGAAAAGCTTTGATAAATTTATCTGAATTAGTTTACATGTACATCTTTATTCAATGATTTCATTTATTTAATGATTTCACGAAATTCACTAAGCATCGTAATTTATTTCAGGAGGTTTAAATCTTTACCAAAAAATATTTCTGGTTGATATTCAGCGACCCATAACATGTAAATTCTAGTAGATATCTAGTAGCTTCCCTTGGGTGTTTGATGTTGCAACTTAGAGCACTGGTCTAGTTACCTGTTGATTCAATACAGCAATGGGCCATTTATTCTGTAGAGATGGAATAATTGTGATAGTGAAATGGGCACTTTATCCAAGGGCTTGCACAGTAAAAGTTAAAAAT